>LBNU01000150.1:97932-113449 GCA_014162995.1 Artemisia annua
AAAAAAAAAAAAAAAAAAAAAAAAAAAAAAAAAAAAAAAAAAAAAAAAAAAAAAAAAAAAAAAAAAAAAAGTTTAACAAACAAATTAAAGACTCCAATTAGTACATTTATTTATGAGCTAGCTAGATTCTGAGCAATTTGTTTCAATGACAACAAGTTACAACGTACGATGGTCTCAACAAACACACACGTTTCCTCCTTAGTATTCTTAGGCGGCACATCAACCACATACGACTCCACAACAACCGTAGTCCCATCACACGTTGGCGAAGAATGTAACGTCGTAACAGATCGATAGTTTTTCAAACGATGCTCTCCACCAACAACCTTAAAGCTCATGACATGTTTTTCATCATCAAGGATCTCTAGCCTCTCCATGCTTGATCCAGCTGGCAGCCCTGATATCACCTGGACCTCCCTGACGGACCCCACGTTGCCATCTCCTATTAGGAGATGGCAGCTTTTGAGAAAATGTTTGTAGGATTGAGGGTTGTCGAATTGGCGTACGATGGACCAGACAGTGTCTAAGGGTGCATGGATTGTTTGTGTTATTATGGAGGAACATTGGTTGTGTGAGACCGCGTGTGTGTGGTAGTGGTGGAGGTTTTCGGGGAGGTATATAGATGTTGGTGGAAATTTCCATGTCGTATTAGCTGTTGTGGCGCTGATGTGGTGGTTGTTGTGATGGTTTACTGTGGTTTTAGGGTTGTTGTCTTGAATTCTTTCAATTTGCATCGAGGAAGGCATTGCTTAGTTTTCTTAAAATTTAACTTACACAGCACGTATGTGCGTGTATATATATAGAGTTGGAATCAAGTAAGAAATATGATCAGATTCGATCAAAATGAACAAATTCACAACTTTACTAGATTGAGAGATCAATATAGTTGTGAATCGGTTTGCAAATATATGAATGAGTTTCTTTGTTACATGATATATTATAATACACACACTTGCACACGAAATATGTGTGGAGATTAAGAATGGGGGGCTTGCTTGCAAGTTGCATGCAATTAGTTTGAATTTGGTTGGGGGACATGCAACTAGGAGGAGCAACTTGCATATAACCTTTAAATTTTAGATGCCATTTGGCTTTAATATTTATTACTACTTGACAATATGCTAAGCTTTGGTGGGTTTCTAGAAGAAAACTAAAAACGTTTCTTTCATTTTAAATTACATAATCTATTCTTAATAAATGAGTTGATTAAGATTGTTAGTCTTCATTTTAATGAGTTATTATATGTCTATTATTTTTGTTGGTGATGTATATTTTGCAACATATGTGACCATATTCTTTAAATTTATGCATTTTTTTTTTCGTTCGTTTGAGTGTTAATAACTAATAATGCAAGATCTTCATAGTAACTTCTAATAGTCCATATATAAGCGCTCATGTAGAAGCCTACATTTACATATTATCTAGACGTCTTGATGAAAATAACAAGATCATAATCAACATCGGTATAGTTTGCCAAAGGTTAAATCAATTAACCTCACATTGTCCGGACTGAATTTAAAGTGCATGTGAAGGAACATAATTTTCAATTGATGATGACAAGTGTTGTCTTACGGCCACATACTTGTCTTGCTCCAGACTTCAAATTTTTTCGATTATAGTACAATTTATATATTATTGTGGTAACATATTTTTGTTTGCAGATATATTAATCACATCAATTTTACAATTTCAATTAAAATGAATACACCTCATATACAGCAAGATTAGTAATTAATGTACAAATTTAGTCTTAATTAATCAAATGCTACTAGCGTATATTTTATACTCCTTATAACACTTTATGTAAAAAGGAACATTAAATAAAGGGCAAGATGCCTCTTAAACAAATGCTACATGCTTATATTTACTACAAGACCGTACCATAGCTTATTATTTTACTACAAAGAAGTTAAAGAATAAGGACAATGGCTAATTAAAACCAATGATTCCATCATGACGTATAGTACTATCCAAATGCCATAATCGAGTAAAATGAAAGCTAATGAATAAAGGTAAGATTAATTAAAACCAATAAGTCTTATAATTGTCCTTAAAACATGTAAAATTATCCTAGTTGCATTTGTAAAAAGTTTTTTATGCTTTTTTTGGATGGTTGGTTACTTGGAACTTTAACCTAAATTTCTTCAACAACTACTCTTATTTTGTCCAATTATAAAATAGCATAAGCACATTCTTAACAACTACTCTAACCAACTTGGTTATTTCATTAAGACCGGAAGCTAGCCAAACTTCATTATATGAAATTTTTTCTTCAACTAGATCCAGTTGATCAACATTCAAGTCATAATGATGACTATATGAATAAGATATATGATAATTGTACAAAAATGCTATGATTGTTAATGTTAATGTCAATAAGAGGATTAGTTTGTGTGGCGAGAAATTTATTTGGATAATAAAGAGAGATTACCTTTTGGCTGTGTGCAAAGTTGCTAAAATGAGTTGTGTTTCTTGTTTTTAATTTTGTCACATTGCCAACTTGAGCTAGCAACATGATTTAATTTATTTAGCCTAATTAATAACTTTTCCCCTTGATATTTTTTAATGTACGCCGTGTACAAGAAAATATATTGATATGATTTTTTATAATCAGATAATGGTATTTCGTGTACTTGTCTTCTGAATAATAATAATCAAATGAATTAAATCATGTTGCTCAAGTTGGCAATGTGACAAAAAAAAAAAAACAAAATAAGAAGAAGAAGAAGAAGAAGATATCCACGGACATTACCTAATGCAACTTGTTATGCCCAATAGTTACATGATCTATCATATTGAAATTGAGCTTTAGCTTGAGAGACTTCTATAAATTTTAAAAAGGCTAAACGATAATTAAGTTTTTGATAACTATGGTCCTTAATTTCGGCTATATTTAATTTTTTGTCTTTCTATTACATAAATCATTATAAAAGGAGAATCATAACAACCTATTGTTAACAATGATTTTTATATATATTTAGTTGAAGAACGTATTAAACAACTTGAACTCTTATATGCCAAGTAAAGTTTTCATGCATGTACCCTAAAATAGGGTTTTGGCGAAGTCATATAGGACGTGCACGTCTTTATCATCTCGTAAATTATAGGTTGTAAGTTCAAGCTAGCGTCACTAAAGACCGAAAGTGTGTACTAGTATTTGTCGTCTCTGAAAAATTCAACTTTTAACTAAGCAAAGCACTAACTGGATGACCTATCGTAAGAAAAAGATAGAGACAAAAATTTGATCGACATGAATATTGAACAGCGGTTCAAAGCCTTGATAACAGCCTGTAATGGATAAAGGCATGCTTATCCTTCTATATATTCATGGTTGTTTCTTCATAGAAAAGAGCTTTGCTCATCTAATTTGGATGCGTGTGTAAAGGACGAAAAAGTTGTTCTGTTCCGTACATAAGGTAGACCATCAATGTGTTCGTGTTTCTTGTACGTGACACTGATTTTGGACTAAAAATAGAACGGAACGGTTTACATAAATCTTTTATATATGCTTACGGCATAGTGTGAACATGTGAAATTTGATGTATGTTTATGAGTCATGAGATGTGAAGATAAATATGTTCACGCAAACGATCCACGCGAATATGTCAAATTAGCATCGGCCTGTTAAAAACTGATTCTTGCAGACGTCGTATGGTTTCTATAACTCATTTTAATTTGGCCTACTCGCGTCGTTTGTTAAGTGATTTGTGCCATTTGAACGTTAGATCATCTCATGGCTAAAATTTGTACGATGTTAAGTCAATATCATCTCTTCGCAACAATTGTTTGAAACCTATATTCTTCATCTACATATATAGTTACATAGAAACTACAAAGATTAAGAAATTTCACAAGAATAATAATTTGGTGTGGAGCAAATATATCTTCCAAGGGCACAATGTAGACAACCGATTATAGCTATGGATGTGATAATTTCATCTGTATTTGATATCATGTATTGGTTAACAGATGATGGGAATCGTATTTTTTTATTCACAATCATGTTTAAATGAGAATTGATTTGCACACACTTCTTTTTTAGTGGAACTCGCCACTTCATATTTTACATAGTTGTAACACACTTATATCATTTTTTTTAATCTTCTTGTACAGTAATGTGTGCAATTAAAAATTAAAATGTACAAATCAACTCCCCACTTAAATGCTTAATCAATTTTTTTTTAGAAAGGCAAAATTAAATGCTTAATCAATTATACTACCTACACATTTTCCATCAGAAAAACTCATTACCAAAAAAGTTTGCTCAAAGTGATGTAAGTAAAATAAATAAATAAACAAATAAATAATAATAATAATAATTTGTAGAAAGGTAGTTTATTTTTTTCTAACGAACATAATTAAGAGCCGATGCATTTTTTTTCAAAAAGTTTCTAATGAATTGTAACTTGCCCTGTTAGATTTTTCATAAATGACTAAATGTGTATATATACAAATAGAAATACAATGTAATTGGATGGCTTGCCTATTTTGACTCTTGTCATTTCCCTATTCCAATAATTTTTTATTCTAAAAATTAAACAAAGGATCCGGCTTAAGTGGTCCAACAAGGATTTTCTTGTGTTCCGTTGAGGGACGCGGGGTGTTATGTGAAAAAAGTACTTTTTTCTAAGATCTAATTAAAATCGGTTTTAGTTTTTACTTATAAAATGTTTTAAATGTATACAAACAAAATTCTCATTATTAAACTAATATAGTAATATTAAATTGTTTGGCAAATAATTAAAAAATTGCTTTTAGACAAGAAAGGAAAAAACTTGCTAATTTAGTTATACTAAAAACTAATGAACTATACATACGCAAAGTTAAAAGTATTTATATAAAACTTAAAAACGAAAAAGAATATGATTAAATTTTGAACGAAAAATCAAAAGTATTTGTGTTAGACTTAAAAAAAACAAAAGAAGAGTATGATTATGTTTTGAACTTAGGAACCGTTTTCGTAAATTAAGGTAACGAGGATTATTTATGTAACTTTTCACATAGAGATTATTTTCGTTAAGTGAAGTAACTTTCGGTACTATTTATGCAACTTTTTATTAAACAGTCACATACACATATAGTCCCCAAGGGAGTGTGTAGTGTTAACCTCAAGGACGTGGTTTGCACTTCTTTTTGGGACAATTTGTATAATCTCCGGTACCATTTTTCCGAATATTACTGTCATCGAACAGTAATTTCCCTTGAAATTTGTATATATATAAAGAAATTAAAATTCTGTTATTTTGTACATAAGCATAATTGGCAAAAAGAAGAAATTGTAAAGTCGAGCCTAGCATGTCTTTCTTAATTTGTAGTTTGTACTTGGTTAACCTCTATTTCATTATTTCTGGATCAAGTACATATAGCCAGTCCAGTTTGTAATTAGATTAGGTGTTAGACATAAACTAAGAACACCTTTTCTGTTGTTGTCGATTACCTGGTAGCCCAAACAGAATCAAGCTTCTGCTCCTTCCAGAAAACCGAACACAAATAACCTTCAAACGATCGATCCTAGTAACCAGCGAACCTGAGCTCTGATACCACTTGTAGTATTCGACAACCTACAACCTGATTACTAGCATGGATTACTCCGATATTGAAGTCGACACACTTGCAGCTTATATCGACAGTAAGTAAAGAATGATGCACAAGTAAGTTACCCTAATCGTTCTTTGATTAGTATTGAAAGAATGCGTGAAAAGACCCCTCCCCCTCACCTCCTTTTATAGAGATGAGGGGGAAAACAAACCATAAAGGGATTTCTTTAACAAACATACCTTGTTACCTTGTTCATATCCCGGTGGTTGTCTCATGTAGATCACTTCTTCAAGATTCCCATGTAAAAATGTCGTCTTTACATCAAGCTGCTCTAGCTCATAATCTCTACACGCAGTTAATGCAAGTATAACCCGAATAGATGTGTGTCGAACTACCGGCGAAAATACTTCATTATAGTCAATACCTGCCCTCTGTGTGAATCCACGAGCCACCAACCTTGCCTTGTACCTAGGCTTTTGAACACCTTCAATCCCTTCCTTAATCTTGAACAGCCATTTGCAGCTCACCAGCTTTTGCCCAGCTGGATGATCTACTAACTCATAGGTCTCATTCTTTTCCAGAGAATCCATCTCTTCATCCATAGCAGCTTTCCACTTAGATCTATCTTTACAAGCAACTGCCTCCTGGTATGTCAATGGTTCATGAGTATCTTCTTCCTCTGCTGCAGCAAACGCGTAAGCAGCCATATTACTCTCATCCCGAAACCTCAAAGGTTTCGTTCTTGTCCTTGGCTCTCTATCCCGAACCAACTGATAATCTGTGAGATCCGGTGTTTGATCATGATCCTGATCCCCTGCATCTTCATCATCGCTATCTTCCTGATCATCTGTCTGATCTTCCTCAAGCGTATGATTATTTAACCTTTGCAGTTCCACCTCAACCTGTAATTCCTCAACAGACTTATCAGTACCTGCACCAGAATCCTTCAACGTGTCTTTGTACATGACACTTTCATTGAAGACCACGTTCCTGCTAGTGACTATTTTAGGTGATTCATTATCAAGCCTATATAGCCTGTACCCCTTCACACCTTCAGGATACCCCAAAAGAACGCATTTTACCGCTCTCGGCTCGAGCTTACCTTGTTTAACGTGTGAATATGCGACACAGCCGAAAATCCTCAACATCCCATAATCACTTGGATGTCCCGACCACATCTCCATAGGTGTCTTTTTCTCAATCGCTGTCGATGGTGACCTATTTATAAGATATGCGGCCGTACATGTCGCTTCCGCCCAGAAGGTCTTGGGCAATCCAGACTGAATTAATAAACAGCGTACCTTATCCATGAGAGTTCTATTCATCCGTTCTGCTAATCCATTCTGCTGCGGCGTCCCGGCAACTGTCAAATGTCTAGCAATCCCACTCTCAGTGCATAGCTGCTCAAACTCCCGGTTACAGAACTCAAGACCATTATCTGTCCTTAGCTTCTTAACCGTCCTCCCAGTCTGATTCTCTACTAACTGCTTCCACTCTTTGAACTTTCCAAATGCTTCGTGTTTGAACCTGAGAATATAAACCCATACCCTCCTGGAATAATCATCAACAATAGATAAGAAGTACCTCTTACCTCCCAATGATTCCACCTTAGACGGACCCCATAAGTCTGAATGAACATAGTCTATCAATCCCTGAGTAGTGTGCCTTCCTACACTGAAACTGACTCGATGTGACTTTCCCAGAACACAATTCTCACAAAAATCGAGCTTACCTAGACTTTTCTTGCCAAACAGCTCCTGCTTTTCCAGTACCTGTAGTCCTGCCTCACTGATATGTCCCAGTCTTTTGTGCCAAACCTGCGCAAGACTGTCTTTTTCCTCAACACTAGCATTAAGCTCACCCGCCACTGCATGGCCATCCAAAGAGTATACGCAATTATCCCTTCGAGTTCCAGATAAAATAACCCTGGAACCATTAATCACCTTGATTTTGCCCGACTGCATTTTTACGGTATATCCTTCTTTTTCAAGAGTTCCCAGCGATATCAAGTTTCTTTTCAATTCAGGAATATACCTGACATTGTGTAACACAAAACTTGACCCATCTTTCAGTTGTACCTTCACCTTGCCAATACCTCTGATCTTGCACTCCCTGTTGTCACCCAACAGTACCCTACCCCCATCGCATTCCAGAAAATCAAAAAATAAATCTAACCTGGGTGTCATGTGGTATGAACCTCCTGAATCCATGATCCAATCTAGCAGAGCCTCTGCACTCATAACCATCATCACCTCAGAACCGTCATAAATCAAACCACTGGAGCTTGGTTGATCATCTTTCTTGACAAAACCATTTGACTTCTTGCGATTATTCTTCGGACAGTTTCTCTTTAAGTGCTCCTCAGACTGGCAAATATAGCACTTGAGTCTTCCACCTCGAGACTTCGATCTTGACTTTCCCCTAGACTGATGCGAATTCCTGCGATCAGTTCTTCCCCTCACGTATAACCCTTCACCATCATCCCCCTTTGCCTTAGATCTTTCTTTGATTTCCTTTGAATTCAGTGTGGCCATCACATCCTCCAAAGTCAAAGCTTCCCGTCCATAAAGCAAGGTATCCACAAAGTGTTCGTATGATGCTGGTAAAGAAGTGAGTAATAATAAAGCAAGATCTTCATCCTCGAATTTTACCTCAATATTTGCTAAATCAAGAACGATTTTGTTGAACTCATCTATATGCTCGAAAATCGTACGTCCAGCCGGCATGTAGAATGTATACAACTTCTTCTTCAGGTACAACTTGTTGGCCAAGGACTTTGTCATGTACAAAGTCTCGAGCTTGGACCAAACCCCCGCTGCAGTCGTCTCCCCGGTAACCTCTCTCAGAACCTTGTTACCTAAACACAAAATCATGGCACTGTGAGCTTTCTTGTTTAGCTCAGCTTTCGCTGTAGCATCCATATCCGCGGGTAAAACATCCAGAGCAGCTTCACATCCATGTTGGATTAATAAAGCACGCATCTTGACTCTCCATAACCCGAAATCACCAGTTCCATCAAATTTCTCGATCTCAAACTTGGCTCCCGTCATTCTTTAATCCCTTTGTTAATTTGCTAAACCTTGTGATATATTAAACCTCACAATCACAAATTACAAAGTCCCTTGTGCAATACCCGTTTAATCCTTTTGTTTTAAATGATAAAAACAAAAATAACAAATTAATGTTTTAAAATACTGGTATAGGATTTCCACCAATATTTATAACCTTATTGTTGACTTTTTCTTTTAAAACAAAAAAGGCCAAATCCACTTTTCTTCTTCCTCTGTGCGCCGACAACAAGAAGAGAAAACCAGATCCGTATATTCTCCTTCTTTGTCGATAAAGCAAACAAGAAGAGACTTAAGTGTACTCTTGTAATTAGATTAGGTGTTAGACATAAACTAGGATTAGTTAGCTTGGAGTGCAAGGCAAGCTAGGTTTCCACCTCCTCATCTCTATATAAATAGAGATGAGGAGATGCTAGTTATTCATTCTTCTTCCTCTGTGTGCCGACAACAAGAAGAGAAAACCAGATCCGTATATTCTCCTTATTTGTCGATAAAGCAAACAACAACAATGAAACTTGTCGATCAAACCTCCTGCTGCAACCTTGTCGATCAAGATCCGAACAAGAACACCTTTTCTGTTGTTGTCGATTACCTGGTAGCCCAAACAGAATCAAGCTTCTGCTCCTTCCAGAAAACCGAACACAAATAACCTTCAAACGATCGATCCTAGTAACCAGCGAACCAGCGAACCTGAGCTCTTGATACCACTTTTCTTGCCAAACAGCTCCTGCTTTTCCAGCACCTGTAGTCCTGCCTCACTGATATGTCCCAGTCTTTTGTGCCAAACCTGCGCAAGACTGTCTTTTTCCTCAACACTAGCATTAAGCTCACCCGCCACTGCATGGCCATCCAAAGAGTATACACAATTATCCCTTCGAGTTCCAGATAAAATAACCCTGGAACCATTAATCACCTTGATTTTGCCCGACTGCATTTTTACGGTATATCCTTCTTTTTCAAGAGTTCCCAGCGATATCAAGTTTCTTTTCAATTCAGGAATATACCTGACATTGTGTAACACAAAACTTGACCCATCTTTCAGTTGTACCTTCACCTTGCCAATACCTCTGATCTTGCACTCCCTGTTGTCACCCAACAGTACCCTGCCCCCATCGCATTCCAGAAAATCAAAAAATAAATCTAACCTGGGTGTCATGTGGTATGAACCTCCTGAATCCATGATCCAATCTAGCAGAGTGATGAGACGAAAAATGTTACGTATTTAGGGGTCAGTTTGAGTCCTAATTCGTATATTATTGGATCGGATTTCACCCAAAGTCGTTTCTTTTCTCATTTTAGGTACTTTTGAGGAGAAAATCACAAAAGAAGCATTTTCGGGCGTTTTCGGAGTGAAAAAGTGCGGAAAACAACAAAATCTCAAAAGACCCTAAAGTGCACAGAAGGTGACGGCGTACAATGCTTCATCGGACGACGTCATGGAACAAATGAAGTGAAAAATTGGGAAGTTACTCATGACGGGCCACGAGAGTTTTTAGTCTATCTTGGTGACGGCGAGGGAAGGCCGTCAGATTGGAACAAAGCGGCCAATGACGACGTCAAGAAGGCCATCACAAACCCCTAATCGTCGGCGGTGAGGCGTCACACTTGGGCTGACGCCGTCAGCCCGTATATGATTATATATATAGGACGATTTTGTATTGTTTTAAGAGAGGAACTTGGTGGAGAACTTATAAGGGTTAACCCTAGCCTCGTGTAATTCAGCAGACCTTAGAGGGTACTTTTACCTCTAACTTGCATGTTTAATCTAGATAAGTTTTTCATTCAATCTCGATACAATATTAAATATGTGTGTATGATTTATGTTTGTGCTTTTCTTTCTTAACATGCTAAGCTAAAATTAACTCGTGTTTTGCTAGATCTAATGAAACTAACTATTGGATTATCATGTGATGTGTATGTTGGTGATTGTGATTTGGATGAAATGTTTTCATCTACGTTAGACTTAGAAAACTGGCTAACCTCCTTTTACGGTAAAAAGCTTGAACGTCTAACGGAAACGTGAATCGTTATGTAGCGTTAATCGATTTTAAGGTAGTACTTTCATGCGTAGGTTGCTATCGGTGAGCTTATGATAGGATACTTGACGATCGTCATATAGTCGAGGTAGGAGCTTATAAGAGTTTACGGGATTGAACGCACTCCCTACGTATTGTTGGAATACACCGATCTCCACGCGCAACTCAAAACAAAAAAAAAAAATAACCCCTTAAAAATTTTTTTAAAAAAAAATGGGGTAAAAGATGTTAGGAGTATGAAATCTAAGTAAAACTCACTTTCCCACCAATTGTTTTCTCAAAACTTTAATTTTATTCGCATTGGAGTAGATACCTTGGGTTCCAGTTGACTACAACTAATTCCGCCACTCCTTCAAAACCGAGATTTTACTGCTTTCATAAAAATATAAAAATACAAAATAATCATCCTCACCCTTAGACCTTAATTAGAGTAGTCTTTAACCTAACGAACACTATTCCATGTGAGAGAATGATCAATCCCCCGGTACTTGCCACTACACTATACTACATCGGTCAGGTACACTGCCTGGTGGGGATTGTAAGCCTCTTGAGATCCCTTGAGAGGTAAAACAAAGTGCGTAAACAATCCCACGCGCATCACAGAGCCTCTATACTCATAATCATCATCACCTCAGAACCGTCATAAATCGAACCACTGGAGCTTGGTTGATCATCTTTCTTGACGAAACCATTTGACTTCTTGCGATTATTCTTCGGACAGTTTCTCTTTAAGTGCTCCTCAGACTGGCAAATATAGCACTTGAGTCTTCCACCTCGAGACTTCGATCTTGACTTTCCCCTAGACCGATGCGAATTCCTGCGATCAGTTCTTCCCCTCACGTATAACCCTTCACCATCATCCCCCTTTGCCTTAGATCTTTCTTTGATTTCCTTTGAATTCAGTGTGGCCATCACATCCTCCAAAGTCAAAGCTTCCCGTCCATAAAGCAAGGTATCCACAAAGTGTTCGTATGATGCTGGTAAAGAAGTGAGTAATAATAAAGCAAGATCTTCATCCTCGAATTTTACCTCAATATTTGCTAAATCAAGAACGATTTTGTTGAACTCATCTATATGCTCGGAAATCGTACGTCCAGCCGGCATGTAGAATGTATACAACTTCTTCTTCAGGTACAAATTGTTGGCCAAGGACTTCGTCATGTACAAAGTCTCGAGCTTTGACCAAACCCCCGCTGCAGTCGTCTCCCCGGTAACCTCTCTCAGAACCTTGTTACCTAAACACAAAATCATGGCACTGTGAGCTTTCTTGTTTAGCTCAGCTTTCGCTGTAGCATCCATATCCGCGGGTAAAACCTCCAGAGCTGCTTCACATCCATGTTGGATTAATAAAGCACGCATCTTGACTCTCCATAACCCGAAATCACCAGTTCCATCGAATTTTTCGATCTTAAACTTGGCTCCCGTCATTCTTTAATCCCTTTATTAATTTGCTAAACCTTGTGAAAAAACCTCACAATCACAAACTAACAAAGTCCCTTGTGCAATACCCTTCAAATTATTTAATCCTTTATTGAATAAAATAACAAAAAACAAAAATAACAAATTAATGTTTTAAAATACTGGTATAGGATTTCCACCAATATTTATAACCTTATTGTTGACTTTTTCTTTTAAAACAACTTGGTAAGAAACAAGTTGGGTTCAAACAACTTGGTAAGAAACAAGTTGGTCCTGGTGTTAGAACAGGAGTCCATGGAGTACAGGTTGATGAACGTGTTTGGTTTGAGGTGGAACTGCAGGGAGCTCAAGGTAATCGTGAAGTTGAGGTTGTTCAAGTTACTAACGATGATGCTGCAGTGGCTCAAAGAAAGTTGGAGGTTAAACAACTTGAAGAAAACACAAACACAGACTGCTTGGTAAAGGAGCAGGAAAAGGTACACCTTGGTATAAAGGTGGGGGCGAACATTACGGTAACCGGAGTACCTGATCAAGAAGGTGCAGAGGGTAATGTTGCTGAAAAGAAGAAAGTGAAGGAGTCTACGGAAGCTAATCTTGGAAAATTACTCAAGTACAATGCCTGGTCGACAAGGTGGTCCCCAGTCCGAGGTTCCAGCACGAGGAAAAAGTGCTGAGTATCGGTTATGTTTAAATGTTACTCCTAAGGTGGAAATTGTTATATATTTAGTAGTAAACTTAAATATAGATTAGGGACTTAAGTGTACTTTTGTAATTAGATTACGTGTTAGACATAAACTAGGATTAGTTAGCTTGGAGTGCAAGGCAAGCTAGGTTTCCACCTCCTCATCTCTATATAAATAGAGATGAGGAGATGCTAGTTATTCATTCTTCTTCCTCGTTGTAATAGCTTTATTAGGTTTTTAATAAAGGTTTGGTACGAGGGTATATCGTGTGCAATATCTTGTCGGTTCTTTGTAGTCTCTCATGTTTGCTACATGTGCTCGATATAACTCGCGATTTAGCTTTTCCGCGATCGAACTTCGGGTTTGTTGTCGAGGTATTTTCCAACACAGTTAGTTCTGTTTGGAAAGTATAATCCATAGAAACTGTAACTCTTTGAATTTCATATTTAAAGCATACGTGAAGCACCGAAGCATGTAATGGACCAAATGCTTATCTTTCAATTCCTGATTATTTCTTTGTAGAATAGAGTTTTGCTCGTCTAATTTGGTTGCGTGTGAATAGGATGAAAAAGTTGTTCGGGTTCCGTACATACGATATAGACCATCAACGCGTTTGTTTTTTCTTGTACGTGACATTGATTTTGGTCTATAAATAGCACTGGCCGATTTGCAGCAAGTTCTTTATGCTTATGGCATAGTGTGAACATATGA
Source organism: Artemisia annua (assembly GCA_014162995.1). Lineage (NCBI taxonomy): Eukaryota > Viridiplantae > Streptophyta > Magnoliopsida > Asterales > Asteraceae > Artemisia > Artemisia annua. The sequence continues at coordinate 111,388 of LBNU01000150.1, forward strand.
AATCTGATGTATGTTTGTGAGATGCGAAGATAAAGCATTTTCAAGCAAACGATTTGCGAATATGTCAAAATAGCAAGTGATGCATACAGACCGTACACGTATATGGTTTTTTGCAACAAACTTTGGTCTTTTAAACATCATTTTATAGAGGCAAATTGAAAGCCAAGAAACTTAATTATGTTTATTCAGAACTTAAAATTTTTGAACTAAAGGTTTGGTTGGAGCCCTCATATAAAAAGGGACTCTCAAAAATTAAGGTATGCCATTTTGCATGTCGAGCACACGGTATTCTTTAGTAAAAGGCGAAAGAATAGTTCGCTTTGTGCTCAACACATGGCTGCGTGATTTTAACAAGCCAAGTTGCTTTGGTTATATAATCCTTTATGCTTCTCTCGTTTCCTTCAAGCAGCCGATGTGGGACAAAGCCAAGCTGTTTTGCTTGTATAATCAGTACTGTACTTGTAAATTCAAATTTGGACTTAAAATTGGTAGATATATAGATGGACTAGCTTAAACGTTTCTTAACACAATGGTATATGTTTCGCATGATAATATCGAGATTTTTACTTTCATTTTTGTTCTGGTAAAAGAGATGGTACCCTAGCACCAGCAACATTCTAATTAATAATAATTCTTTTTCACGAGTTACATGAAAACAGCCCCTAATGGGTTAACGAAACAAATTTCTGTATCGAGCTCAATGTAAACATTTACAAGTATAGTACTGATTGGAATAGAATGGAGTTTCACAACAGGTCAAAAACTTCAAAAGCTAAATGTATGCTGAAGGTTTGATCATCACATTCTTTTATGTTACCAAACGGCGCTCTTCTACAAATCAAATCCTATAGTTTTGTTGGATATGGCTTCGTGAAGCACTCGAGTGTCTTGCTTTTGGAAGAATAATAAACAAGTGGATAAANGGCTATGTTTGGCAAAAGTAGCTGTGAGCAGTAGCAGTGAGCTGTGAGCAGTAGCCAAAAAAGCTCACAGCTTCATAAAGAAGCATTGGGAAAATGAGCTTTCCTAAAAAATAGGAAAGCCCACAGCTCTCATGCCAAACGAACATTAAAAATAAAAAAACTCATTGTTCACCGCTCATTGCCCAAAAAAGCTCCAAAAAACTTTGTGCCAAACATAGCCTTGGACTTAAAATTGGTAGATATATAGATGGACTAGCTTAAATGTTTCTTAACACAATGGTATATGTTTCGCATGATAATATCGAGATTTTTACTTTCATTTTTGTTCTGGCAAATTATTAAAAAAAGTATTATACTTGTCACTGTTTCATCTTCTGGGTAGCGAACTATTTTTTTTCATTTTGAGGGTAATTTTCTTTTAAATTCATCATCTTTAGGGTAATATGTGACATTTTTGCCCTTCGGGAAAAAAAATTGTATTAGCTACGAGGAGGGGCAAAAATGTCCAAAAATTTCGCAAAATACCCTAAAGTTGATGAATTTGAAAGAAAATTACCCTCAAAATGAAAAAAAAATAAAATAAATAATAATTCGCTACCCAGAAGATGAAACAGTGGCAAGTATAATACTTTTTTTAATAATTTGCCCTTTTTGTTCGGGTAAAAGAGATGGTACCCTAGCACCAGCAACATTCTAATTAATAATAATTCTTTTTCACGAGTTACGTGAAAAGAGCCCCTAATGAGTTAACGAAACAAATTTCTGTATCGAGCTCAATGTAAACATTTACAAGTATAGTCTGATTGGAATAGAATGGAGTTTCACAACAGGTCAAAAACTTCAAAAGCTAAATGCATGTATGCTCAAGGTTTGATCATCACATTCTTTTATGTTACCAAACCGCGCTGTTCTGCAAATCTATTTTACAGCTATTACGGGGATATAAATCTCTCCATAAGAGCATGCTTCACCATGTGCAATGTATGCATCGGCAAAACCATACTTTGTAAGATATGTAGTTGGTTATCTTGCGAATACACCTTTAGCAGCGGTTTTATCCACTTGTTTATTGTATTCTTCAAAAGCAAGACACTTCGAGTGCTTCACGGAAGCCATATCCAACAAAAACTATAGGATTT
>LBNU01000153.1:0-22219 GCA_014162995.1 Artemisia annua
AGAGGTTACTTCACTGGATCAACAACCCATCCCTACTCGGGCGCGAGAAAACCTTACAATCGTCGCTTACACTTTTTACGACCATTAAGCTAGATGTCGAGTTCTCTTTACAAGGGCTACAACCACTCCCATCGACTCGCTTTTACAATTTTACCGACACAAAGCTAGATGTCGGAGTTCTTTACAAGGGTACAACCACTCCCCGCTATGTTTTTGTGGCCCAACATAAAAAAACCTTGGTGTTTTATGGGGCACAACAACACATAAACCATCTAATCTTATCTCTGAGATCGACCATCAATGATGATCCATGACATAAAAGTTCTAATGGTGTAAAATGACTAAATCTACCATGAACTTCCTTGATAAGCAAGTCTTCAATCATAGAGGATGCCAAGTCGCCTTGAGGGGGGATCACTTCATAATGGTTGGAATGCTTTTCATGCAGATGATTACTTCAAGGATCTTTAACATTCTTGGTTGGATCATGGAAGTATTGATATGCTTTCACAAACAAAGAATGAAACTGTTTTAGAAGCCCCCCCCCCCCCCCCCCCCCCCCTTTTTATTGATCATTATAGAAAGGTGACTAATGGGGTGGTTTTACATGCGTTTTTCTACTACACTATGTGTGGGGTGTGGATTTTCATCAAGTTTCTAAGTAAAACATGAACTCTCTATTTTATAGGCAAACAACGTTAAGAAGTTTTCCAAAACCATGTTTCAAACCATGGGTTTACTATTTGGTTCAACATTTGACAAGACTAGACATATACTTGAAACTAATGTTGACAAGAACAAGACATAATACTTCCAAAAAAAAAAATAGTGTTAATAACTTCATGGCAAGTCAAAACACACAACTTAAGCCATTACTAACATGTAACTTATGATCATTAAACACTTGGATGTGACTTGGACACATAAATGACAAACTAGGATATTAGGCTTCCCATACTATACTATGTAATTGTCACATCAAACCTTTTTAGTTAGTCAAACACACAATCTTGTCTTAATAGTAAATTGACTATTTGACCAAGGTATTTCAATAATATTTTTCATTTTATGGAAAAATTACATTTAGAAAATGATATACTAACTTAAAAGAGATAAGTTACATTGTATATGAAAATATATTAGCTAGCTATATAATATTTAGTAAGTTACTAAAATGTTTTATTGTACTTATGTTGCTTATAAGACACAATTTTATATTTGTAAACTTACTAATTATTATCTAGACACCTAATGTGACACTTATTCTATTTGACCCATAAAGTGCACTTTGACACTTAAAACACTTAAAAGACCCTAAAAGTATTTAGTATCTTAATGGTTGCGTCAAGGGGTTTATCATATGCGTATATAACAAACATGTACGAACCTGTTGTAGCATTACGGATGGACTCGAGACGCTTGGAGCGTGTTGAATGTTTGTTGAGACAAAGCTATGATTTTACAAGCTAACTTGTACATTTCTACGTTATGTATCAAGTTATTAACGTTTTGTCAATCGAATCAAAACAACGCAGACCGTATAGATTAAATATCGTTAATATTGCACTAACAATAATTCTATCCAAACACGTATATTTCAAAACCGATGTTTTGTGTAATAGCTGATTATCTTATTATCTGTTTCCAAAACGCAAAATCTATTTTCAATAAGTAATCCTAAACACCCTTAACTATAGTTATCACTTATTAGTCTCATGAAATCCTGAAAGCTTAGATCAGGCCGGTTATTACCATGAATCGCGATAACTGATAGACAATGTAATAATTTATGTTTGTGTCTCACTTATTAGAAGTCATTAAAGAGAGATTAGTGATCTAAACTATTATAAATCTAACAAAATCCCGGAAAAAAAATAGGAACTTGTTCTCTTTTCTATATGTTTATGATCATAGAACATAATCTTATATAGCGTATATGAAACTTTTAGTCGCTAGAGTTCAGATCCCGGCCTATAGAACACCTAATCTCTTAAGATCAAAAGGTTACATCCTAACCATTCATTTCATTTTAATCTAATGACTCACTTAAGGGGGATCCCACTAAAGTTTGCATATTTGCATATATACACAAAACATGCTCAAACATCATTGTACATTATGCATTAAAAACTTATATTTTAGGAAATATGCAAATATACATGTTTTAGTTGGTATATATGTAATTCTCCCTCACTTAAAATCACAAAATCCCACTGAAAGGGCAAAATGGTCCATTATAAAAGGCAAAAATTCTAACTCCCTTTCGTTTTCTCCACAAAAATTAGGGTTTGGAACAAAATACTCTCTCAAATACATCAACTAAAAAAAGTACACACACACATCGAATTTTTTCATCAAATCTTCGCCGAAAACATTCAACAACTACCGATTTCATCAACTAAACACTTCTTTACAAACTCCTCATAATATTCCCTCATCTTTTTAGCATGCACCCCCTTAGTCTCATTAATCTTCATTGCACAATGCACCCTCAAAATGTATAAAAGTTGCAATTGTAGTCGACTAATCTTTGAAGTTCAGCACTCTATGTTCAAAACGCCACTTTGAGAACTCTTTAATGTTGAGCATCATCTTCATCTTATAAAATTCTGTCTCGTATATAAGATTTATCGGCATCAACATTTTCTACACATTTATCTTTGTTACGACCTACATTAAATTTCGAACAACAATAATATAGACACTTATAACATCATTAAACACCACAAAAGTCAATCACAACACCAATTATCTACTACAAACATGAACAAATCACATGTGATTTTTTGTTTCTTATTTTAAATAACAATAATCGGTAACTAATTTAATAACTAATAATCATATCACTTGAAATACTAATTAACATAATCAATAAATATCACAACAACAATAATATATATACAATAATTCATAATAAATCAACAATTATAATAGCCCAATCAACTTTAACTAATACTTATAAACATCATAATTAAAGATTAAAAAAAACAAAAACAAAAAACATCAATAATATAAACCATAAAATCTACAAAATATACTAAACTCTAAGTACCATAAAAATCTAGTTGTTAACTTCAATAACCCTAATAGTGACTAATACAAACAAAAAAATCAAATTGGAGTAAAAATCACCATAAAAAGAGATGGATCTTATTTTTAACAAATGAGGTTGAATAGAAGACAACTCGTGCCTCAATTAGATGTGAATTTTATGATTTCACTTCATAATCCTTCAATTTGATCATGTTTGTGATTGTTGATATTGGGGAATATTTAGGGTTTCATTAGGATTAGAGTTTTGGGATGTGTGTATGAAAAAATTGTATAAGTGATTGTGTTTGCGGGAGGTGGGGGAGTTAGGTGGGTTACGTGAAAGGACCATAATACCACTTCGTTATTATCATTTTTATTTATTTAATCTTTTATTTAAAACTCAAACTTAATCTAAATCTTTGGATCAAAATAGATTAGAAGGTGGGATACTGGGATTTGATCTTCAAATAATTTATGACCTAAAAAAAAAAAAAAAAAAAAAAAAAAAAAACTTTTCTCTTGCTATAAGACATGATATTTTCACGTTTTATTCTCTAAGACCAAAATTTCAGTATATATGAAACTCGCTTAAATAAGATTATAATGTTTGGGAAGGGTATTATGAAAGAAAGACAAAAAAAAAATAAAAAATAAAAAAATAATAAAAATAAAAATAAAAAATCCATAAAGTAAAATAGCTAAGAATTAGCTAAGATNAAAAAAAAAAAAAAAAAAAAAAAAAAAAAAAAAAAAAAAAAAAAAAAAAAAAACCTTTTGATGCAAAAAAAATTAACATAAATTTTGTGTATATGCATCAAACGGTTGGCTTTTTTTGCATCACAAATATTTGTTTTGCCATCAAATGATCATATTTATTGATTGCGGTTTTCGTTTGTACATCAATATATTGTAACGTGTCACAAGATAACATTATTTTACCTGTTTTACTTTAAGAGATTTTTTTATTTGAACTTCTCCCTGTAATGTAAAATGTTGACAAGAAAGGTAAAAGTCGAAGCACATAATTTAAACATCCCAAAGTTAAATTACTAGTATGTTACAATTTGAATCAATTTATCTTCGTGTTTCAAGTTTTCAACTAGCATCTTATTCGCACTTGTGGTCCAAGGACCACGTCATTTATAACAAAGCTTCTAATACTAGTCAGTCAAGACGAGTAATCCCCATTTAGCATAATATTACACAACTATTCATAGATAAACTATAATTAAAGAAACAAAATGAAAATTAGTGTTTGAATTACGATCCTGCAATGCACGGGTTGATATTCTTATTATCTTATACATTCTGGATTGTAGATGTGACAATTCACATGTTTTATTCATCTTGAATTATTACTATTTTCATAGGATTCTCTTATTAACGTTTATGATATCTAGTCACTCTGTGTTGTTTATCTTGTGGTATACATCTCACAGCATCTTATCAAAATTTCCAAATGTACATTTTACTTATCCCATAAAACTACAACCATATATTCCTTCCCTGTGCTATGTCTATCAAACAAACCACAAAAATAATAAACAGACCTTTCAAAAATTGCTGGAAGATTTCTGTCCATTTCTCAGTTTCTTACAAAGTCAAAAAAGCCCTTTGCAAATGTACCTAAAATCTATTAATGTAAACACGTATGTATGAGTTTCGAAAATATTTTAATTATATTTTATATATATGATCCATTTCATCAACATGTCAAACGAAGCATCAGCTTCACCGGAGTCTAGCTAGCTAGTCAGGAAAATGAAGGTTATATATAAGTTAAATAACAAGAAAAAAAAATGATAATCCGTGCCATAAACCTTCAAGCTTCATCGGATCACATTGAACTACTAAGAGCGTAGGGAGTGGTAACATGTTATAACACAAACACCACCGCCACGTCATTTTAACACCAAATAACATAACACAAAAAACACCAGGAAGGCAGGAACTCATAACACCCAATAACACCACTTTTTGGGACCCACCGCAACTCACATATATAACCACAACGCACGTTGCTGCATTAACGTAGAACAAAACGCAAACAAAAACGCAGGTGGGTGGAATCAATATTAACGGCATAACGCTGTTGAAAAATGACCACGTCGGACGAAACGCATGCCAACTAGATCAAAACGCCGTTAAGGCGTTATTACTCATTCTCTAAAGATGATTTTTACATAACCTACACCCGTCAAATTGTTTTCAACATCACCTACGCCATCAAATCTTTTTGTCTTGTTTAATTCATTAATGTATGAAGTAATTTTGATGATGTACAAATTATCGCATTGTGTAAAACTATACCTAACCTGCAATAACTATTAAGGAAAATGTTATTTCCTCCTACAAATTGTTTCTACGTATCCTCCTACTCATAGAATCCTGACAAGTGTCATAATTGACGGCTTGGATGCAGAGAGAGAATACGTGAAAAAAATATATATATTATTGTTGTTGTGTGTAGGAGGCTTTAGCAATGCTCATGTATCATGTATTAGCACTCTCCAAATGTAGGACCTGTGTGTAGAACAATTATTGAGACATGTCATATTGTCAATCAATTACTCCGTACTAATAAAGACTGGCCACAAATTATAAGACATGATACACACAAAATATTCATGGCAATGATCAAACAGAGCCTTGTCTATAAAAGTGAGATAACAATCAACTAGAAAACACCAACTCTTATTAAAATCTCCCCTCAAAAAAAACTTCAGTTGGAATTATGGCAAAGTATCATGTTGCAGTCGTGCCTCTTCCCGCACAAGGCCATGTAATTCCTGCAATGGAGCTTGCTCATCGCTTAGTCGAGCAAGGTGTCAAAGTTACATTCGTAAACACAGAGGCAATTCATCAAAAGGTTGTGACAAGCACTTGGTTAGAGAAGAATGGTCACAACAATTTACTGCAAATGGTTTCAATCCCCGATGGATTGGAACCTTGGGAGGATAGAAATGATTGGACTAAGTTAGTAGCCAAAACGATGTTTCAATCTATGCCTAGCAAGTTCGAGGAACTTATAGAGACAATTAACAAAGAAGACAACAACAAATGCACATGTATTATTGCTGATCCTTTCATGGGATGGGCTATACGAATCGCAAAGAAAATGGGAATTAAAAGAGCAGCCTTATGGACAGCCTCAAATGCAACTCTAGCGGCCATCATGAGCCATCATAAGTTTATCGATGAGGGAATCATAGACAAAGATGGTGAGATTCTTGTGTGACTTAGTTACATTAAATAACTAAACTCTTAGAAGCTCCTTTAATCTTTCTTGAAATATTTTATTTTAGGTGTTCCCCTAAATGATCAGATTATTCAGCTGTCGGAAAACATGCCACCTGTAAGATCGTTAAACCTCCCATGGGGCGTTGGGGACTCTGCCACAATAAAAGCCGCTTTTTCACTTACAGTAGGAGCTGTAGAAGGTGTCAAATTAGCAGAACAACTGATATGCAACTCAACTACTGAGCTTGAACCTGGACCATTTAGCTTTTACCCACAGTTATTGCCAATAGGCCCTCTACTAGCAAGCAACCGACTCGCTGTCCAAGCAGGCCACTTTTGGCAAGAGGACTCCACTTGCTTAGCATGGCTTGATCAACAACAACCATCTTCAGTCATTTATATAGCTTTTGGGAGCTTAACTATGTTCAACCAAACTCAGTTTGAAGAATTGGCATTTGGTCTTGAACTTAGCAACAAACCATTCTTGTGGGTTGTACGAGCTGGTATGACTAACGAGACTACAACTACTTTCCCGAATGGATATATGGAACGAGTAGGCTCTCGTGGAAGAATCGTGACTTGGGCACCTCAACAAATGGTATTAGCTCATCCTTCCATAGCTTGCTTCTTGAGTCATTGTGGTTGGAACTCGACTTTAGAGGGTGTGACAAATGGACTCCCATTTTTGTGCTGGCCATACTTTTCGGATCAATTTATCGATGAAAGTTACATTTGTGACATTTGGAAGAATGGGTTTTGGGGTTTAACAAAGATGAAGATGGTATCATTACAAAAGAAGAAATAAAAAGTAAGGTGGAACAAATATTAAGTGACAAAGCATTCAAGACCAAGGCACTGGATATTAAAGAGAAGATTACAAGTAGTGTTAAGGAAGGAGGAAACTCACACAAAAATCTAAGCAATTTTATTGCCTGGGTTAAAGAGAAGGATACATGTGTTTTGGATCAACCCGAATCGGTTTAATTATTAACTATCATGTTATGTTATTTTCTTTTTGCATTTTCTAGATTCTAATTGGGATTATGGCTTAACAGTTTTATTTGAATGTAACCCTTAAATAAGTGATGTGCAAGTAATACTCTCTTTATTAGATCAATATATATCAGTGTCTTTTTTATTCAAGAACAATATCGCGAGTTTCAAAAGTGAATTGATAACAATGTATCACTGTGGAAATTCTTGTTGCTCTGCACAGATCACATGCTACGTACTAACTATATGCATATATGCCTATATGCCACGTGCACTAAAAAAATGTTCAGTATTACCAATTACATTATGTTCATTTGTTCCTTATCTTGACAGATAAGTAAAAATTTCGTTTTAATGGATGTTATTTAGGGGGTGTTTGTTTAAACTTATATCTGGCTTATGAGCTTATTTGTGTTTCGGCTTATATTTTATAAGCTTTAATTTTCCCACTTCAGTGAATCCGCTAAAGACTAATTAAGCATTAGTCAAATCTTATAAAACAAGGACCAAGTCTTGCATAATACAAAATGATAGTTTTGTTTAGTTAAGGAACACTGAAAAATGTCTCACCTGTTCATTTATGCTCGTCAATGGGTATATATATTCATTTCTATATTTAGTTATGGTTGTTTGTCTATGTATGAATGCTAACTATGTGTAATACTAAATGTTTTTTATCTAGAGAAAAACTTATAGCGAACACATACAATGACACAAACGTAAATAATGCAAATGAATTTCATGTATATTGTATATATATTGTGTTTGTTTATTCATGGTCATTCGTTTAACGTCTTTTTAAATGGAAAAAAAAAAATAATAATAATAAAATCACATTCTTAAAGAAACATGACCACAAACATTTGTTTCAGTGTTCGTATTAGGTTGTTTATATTGCCTTTGGTAGAACTAGCTTGTTTGATGCGTGGGTTTTGCAACATTTGCACTTAGGTTTTACCTCTCAAGGGATCTTGAGAAGCTTACAACCCCCACCAGGCAGTGTACCTGACCGATGTAGTATAGTGTAGTGGCAAGTACCGGGGGATTGATCGTTCTCTCGGGGAATAGTGTCGTTAGGCTTGAAAAGCTACTCTAACTAGGTCTAAGGGTTGAGGGTGATTCTTTTTGTATTTTTATATTTTATGAAAGCAAGTAAAAATCTCGGTTTTTGAAAGAGTGGGCGGAATTAGTTGCTAGTCAACTAACCCAAATAACTACTTTTGCAAATAAAATAAAATAACAAGAAAAAGTAAATGGTTGTGAAACTTATATGAGAGAAATATGTGTTTACTTAGATTTCCTTACTCCCTAGCTATCTTTTATATGTTAATTGGTTTGTTGTAATTGTGTGGATGACGGGTTGTATTCCTTTAAACCATTCGTAGGGCCGTGTACGATCTTCCCTAACTCTATAAGCTCCTACTTCACTCCTATGTCGAGCCGACTAAAAGCTCCTAACATGGGATCATTAGAATTCGCTCATGCATTAAATACAACCAAATAATCGTAGTACACATCTGATTCATGTTTCTTAAGACGTTCAAGCAAGTTACCGTATAGGAGGTTAGCCAGTTTTCTTAAGCCTAACATCGACTTCACCTACCCACAATAATCACAAACAGACCAACAACATATAATCAATAGCTAGGTTTCATTAGATCCAAGCAAACACAATAAAGACCTAGCCTAGCATGTTAATTGAAAGACAAGCATAAGATATAATCACACAATACATAGACATATTGAATGATTTGGAAAGGACTTATCTTCAATTAAGCATCCAAGTTTCAAGGGTGGAAAACCCATAAAAATACAATGGAAAAACGTGCTAGGGTTTCTTCCCAAAAGTTGCACACTAATGAATGAAAATTAGACGAATATATATATATATAGAATTTACAATCTGACGGCGTCACCTTATAGAGCGTGACGCCATCACCTCGCCGCCAAAACACTATTCGGATTGCTCAGATCCACTTCTGACGCGTCCTCTTTTAATCTTCTCTGGGCCGTCTCCCTTTACGCTATAACGTGACGACCTACATCCAGTAACACGTGACGGGCGTCACGTGTTAAATCTCCAAAATCTTTCTGGGGCGTCTAGTGTAAAAATCATCCACCTTGTTGTCAAAGCGTGACGCCGTCACCTGGTAGAGCGTGACGCCGTCAGGTACATTTTCCAAAATATTTTGAGACTTTGTCGTTTTCTTCACTTTTGTGCTCCAAAAACGTCCAAAATGCTTCCTTTTTCAGATTTCATCTTCAAAGTACCTAAAATGACAAAAGGAACGATTTAAGGCAATATTTGATCAAATAATTACGGATTAGGGCTTAAATGACCCCCTGAAAGCGTAACACTTTTCGCCTCATCATTGTTCAATTCGGTCATTTATATTGCTTCACTCTTTCTAAACTCAATTTGAAGAAATGGCACTTGGTCTTGAACTTAGCAACAAACCATTTTTGTGGGTCGTTCGATCAGGTTTACCAAGGAGAACAATTACTATACTTACCAAATGGATATATGGAAAGATCAACTTGGAAAAAAATGACTTTGATTGCTTGGAAAAAAGTTTGTTCATCAATTAGTTGTGGGGGTCTCGGTATTGGAAATCTTTATACGTCTAAGTAACTTGGCCATGTTGGTAAAATGGTGGTGGCGGTTTTATACGGAACAAAAATCTCTTTGACAGCATCTTATTACTTAAATTCATGGGGTTAGTGGTGGATTCGGTCAAACCAATACTATTTTCGAAACCATTGAGTCCTTGGAAAAATACTTTATGCTTGGATGAACACCTCTCTTGTGCCAATACTTGTCTACAATCTATCTTCATTAGGAGTGCGGGGCATGGATCACGTTTTAGCTTTTGGAACGATATTTGGTTTGGTAATTGGAGCCTTAAACATTCATTTCCAAGGTTGTTTTCATTAGAAGTCAACAAAGAATGCAAGATCAGAGATATATGCGCTACAACAAATGGTAAGATTGCTCGTAATTTTAGTTGGCGTCGGCCCATAAGGGACAGCCTCGAACATGCCCAACTAAGGCTGTGAACAATGGCGACCGACCTGGGTTTTGCCTGCCACATCAGCTTTCTCTCTCCGGCGACCTGACGATGCCCAAGTTGCCACAGTGGCGACCAAGTTATTTTTTTTTAATGTCATTTCAAGTTGGTCGTTTATCCGAACAAGTCGTTTCATTTTGTGCAAGTCGACCGATGAAGACCGAATGCCCACAACGGCCGACCCACAGTGACCGACCATTGTTCACAGCCTAATGGGCTTGTTAATATGCTTCATGATTTTGATACTATTGAAAGACCAAACTCGTGGAGATGCTCTTTAAAGCCTACAAATGTGTTTAGTGTCTCTTCCATGAGAAAGGTTACTGAACAACTTACCCTACTCTTGGACACAACTTTGACAAGATGGAACAAGTGTCTCTCCATCATGGTAAACATTAACTCTAGACTGTTTGCCTACACATAGCAATTTAGACAGTCTATGGAAGAAGATCGCGACATGGTGGGGTTTCAATAATTAACTGGAAGTTGTTCATAATCTATTAACATAGGTGGAATCTAAATGACGAAGTGAATACATGCTTTGACGTTGTGGTTCAAACCACAATGGTAATTTGGAGATAGAGAAATCGAGTTTGTTTTGACTTGAATCTGCCAAGAAAAGATACACTTGAAGAGGTGATAGTGGTGCATTCGCACTCATGGAATTTAATTCGCAATAAGATCCTAAAACATAATTGGATTGAGTGGTTAGACAATCCTGTAAATTCTTGTATGAACTCTTTGTATAGTATCTTTTGATTATTCTAGCATCTTGCTAGTTTTTTCTAATGAATTGACGTTAATAACAAATTAGTAAATGTTTTTTTTTTCTAAAGAAAAATTTATAGTGAACACATGCAAACGTAAATAATGCAGATCGGAGACGCAACCAAGACCAAATATGACCAAGTACACAAAAACTTTTGTAAGTATACTAACTAAATAACACTAGAAACACATTTCGATGAACCGGGTACATTTAAGATGCATTTAGGGAAAATTGATTTTTTTTCGAAAATTAAAAACTACATCGAAAAAATATAAAGCTCATATTATCAAAGAAACATGACCACAAACATTTGTTTTTCTTTAAGTGTCCGTATTAGGCTGTTTATATTGGTAGAAGACTCCATCTTCTTAGCAGAACTCGATCAGCAACTAGCTTGTTCGGTCATTTATATTGCTTCACTCTTTCTAAATTTTTTGAAGAAATTGCACTTGGTCTTGAAATTAGCAACAAACCATTTTTGTGGGTCGTTCGATCAGGTTTACCAAAGGAGAACGACTACTGTACTTACTAAACGGATATATGGAAAGAACAGGCTCTTGTGAAAAAAAAGTTGTGATTGGGGCACCGAAATAAAAGGTCTTAGCTCATCCTTCGGTAGCTTGCTTCATGAGACATTGTAGATGGAACTCTACTTTAGAGGACGTGATAAACGGTCTTCCCTTCTGATGTTGGCCATACTTTGGTGATCAGTTTATCACCAAAATTTATATTTGTGACATAGGAAATCCGGGTTGGATTATAACAGTGATGAAGAACATATCACAGTCGAGGAGAAATCAAAAGTAAGGTGGAAGAACTACTGGGTGAAAAATCGATTAGAGCCAATGCCTTGGATGTTGAGGAAAATGGTTGCATGTAATGTTACAAAAGACGGATGTTCACACAAAAATCTTAGCAGATTAACCTTATTATTGTTGCGGGTGCTTCCTATTTTTATGGGGGCACTTGGCAGCTTTCTAAGCCGTTCGATCTGTCAACTTTTAATCGTTACCACTTAAATTCAACTTTAAATATTAGCCGTAGATGTAATCCCATGACATATCAACAGTTGGNGAAAGTTCAGTGCCCTTCAGAGGAATATATTTAAATTTGGCGCCCAAGTAAAAGGTTAGTAACTGCAACTTTTTGTTCAAATTTGAACGGGTGTAGTTATTTTTCAAAGGGATAATTCCTAATATGCCCAAATTTCCCAAGTGATTTGCTTTTTTGCCCCTGAATTCGGAGTTTTCGATTTTACCCAGGGCAACCTGTAGTTTTTGGGCAACTGCAATATGCAAGTGACAAGTGTCACTTTTCAGAATATTTTTTGGGCAACTTGTGTACTTTTTGGGCAACTTGTGTACTTTTGGGCAACTGGCGGCCCTCATGTCGAACACTTGGCGACATATGGGTCGAGTTGCCCAGTTGCCCTGGGTAAAATCAGAAACTCCTAATTCAGGGGCAAAAAAAAGCAAATCACTTGAGCAATCTGGGCATATTAGGAATTATCCCTTTTTCAAATTATGATTGACGATTTTTTTCTTTTGTTATAAATACCCCCTTAATCATCAATCCAAATACTCATTCCTAAATATTTTAGTTTTCCCAGGTCTAAGTTTATGTCAATCCAATGGCAAGCAGTAAGTCTTTTGGTTCGTCTTACATGGTTGTTGATTGTGTACGTGTGTTCAAGCAATGTTATTTATTTGTTTCGTTTCTTATTCCAACCTATAATTGTTTCTATTCTTTTAATGATGTATTTTGTTTCTTTTCAGGATTCATATTTGAGTGATGACAGTGTTGTTTCCAAACCTTCTTTTAATGACGTTAATGCTGGCAAACATGATGAGTTTATAGTTCATAAGATTAGAATGTAATTGATGTTGCTACAGTTATTGATATAATATTACTTCCTATGATGATTTTATTTTTTATTTTTTTATATTATATATACTACTATATATTTTATATTGATGAGTGCTCAAACACTCATCATTTTTGGTAAAATCTGAACTGCAAAACATACAAAAACACTCAGAAATGCATCAAAATACTGAAAATATTTCAAAATTGTGTTTTATATGTTTTAAATGCAAAATGAGTAAAAACAAATGAAAAACGAACAAAGTTTGCACAATTGGCAGTTACAGTCCCCCAACTTTCAAAAATTGGCAAAACTAGTCCCTAAAATCCAAAATTGTGGAGTTTTATCATTCAAGGTCCCTAAAATAATTTAAGTTGTCAATTTTGGTCCTTGAATGATTCTTTGGTAAAATTTCACTTTTAACCCCTCAACTTTGAATTTTGGCAAGTTTAGTCCCCGGGAATTTTAAAAGTGGAAAAATAATATTTATGGTCCTTGGGTTATTAAACATGGCAATATTGGTCCTTGTTATAATTTTGGAGGATTTACAGTTTCAACCCCTCAACTATGCAGAATTTACACATGTGGTCCTTGGGCTTAACTATCTCCTACAACCAAACGGGCCCTTGTTTAATATTAACCCAACAAACAATCCCACCAGCCCAAATATCACCCACGGCCCAAAACCAAAAATCCCACACCCCTGAGTTATAAAACTCAGTCAAACCACCCCTTTGACCTTCACCTTCCCTCCCAACCAAATCCCCTAAATCCAGGTTCTCCACCATTCCTCCACCTCAGCCAAGCCACTCTATGTTCCCCCAACCTCCACTATAAGCCAAACCCCATTAATTATCCTTAATATGCTCCAAGTTACCTACAACTGCCAACATAGACTTTTGGCGCCAAAATTGCAATTCAACGGCTAGGATCAAATTGGTTCATCCTATGGTCACAAAAACAAGTGGGAAGGACAGAGAAAGACTCAAAAGTCTATAAAAGTGAAGAAAGAATAAAGAAGATGAGGGGAGTAGTTAGCAGCATTAGTGTAGCTTTAGTATAGTTTAGTCGTAATTAGTGTAATTTCCATTTCAGTTGTAATTTTAGCTTTAAAATTGTTGCAATCAGTTTAATTAATGTAATTTCAACTTCCTTCACACTTAATTTCAAGTTATCTTTACAAATTTCAGTTTTGGCAATTTTGAGTGAAATTGACAACTTCATTTAATCTTGTTAAAAAGTTGTTTTTCAGTGTTTCTTCAAGTTCATTTATGTTTATTCTAAAGATTTCTTAAGTTGCTAAGAAGTGTCACTCAGTTTAGATCAAGTTTAGCAAAAATACAAAAAAAATTAGAAAATAAATAGCAAGAAAATCAAAAATCATTGCAGAAGATGATGCAAGCAATGGAGCATGTTGGAATCTGTATTCTCATGGTATTAGTACCTCATGGGAGGTGTTAGGGTAGTGTTTACCTTGTTTTTGGCTCCCCAGTCTCATCTTGGATCACTTGTAAGCATTTTCTCAATTTAACGCATTTTACTGTAGAAGCTTTCATTGTTGTTAATCTCTGTGGTTTTGTGGTTATTTGATGTATGTTAACTTAGATAGTGTTTAGTATAATCATTTTGTTTACTAGTTTACATGGTAGCTCATTTCATGAATGTCACAGTCAAAATAGCTTAGAAGTGATTCATGAGTATAAGCTGGTGTTCTTTGTATGATTGTGCTTAAACAAGTTTATTTCAGTGTATTGTAACCATTGGATTCAGTATCTTAAGTTAAATCAAGCTTTTGCTTTGAAAATCTCACTTTCATACTCTTAAAGGGGTGTTTGGATGATTTGGTTTCATGGACTCTGAGGTTGTTTTAGATGTTGTTTATTACTGGAACATGGTGCAATAGGTTTTTCTAAGTTAGTGAAATCATAAAATCCACAAGTCTTTCACCAAAAGTCAAAATGAACTCTCAATCCTTATAACAGTTTCACTGTGAGGATTTTTGAGCTCTTGATCATCCAAATCAGTGCATTAGTGTTTAGTTTAGCATAATTTAGTCTCATTTTATCTTAATATGTCATTATCAGTTCATTAGATGTAATCAAATCTCAATTTAGTCAACATTTTGCAAAAATCCAAAAGTCAAATTTTCAGAAAAAAGTTTTTGAATAAACTTTGGAATTTCATGTAGGGTTTAATATTGAGTTTCATGATTGTGCTTTTGGATATTAGATATTTGGTTGCTTGCTTGCTATAGTATTTTTATAATTTTTGGTTTGCTAGCTAAACTGCTTATTGGTGCTTATCTTTGAGCTGTTTTTTCGCCAAACAGGCTGGTTGGTTTTTGAATTTTCATTTCTTCAATTTTCAACCAAATCTGATAAATTTTTGGAATAATGTACTCCTATAATTGTTTACTTAGTGGTATTTTTGTTTTTAATTTTTAGAATTTTTTTTACAGGGCTGAAAGCCCTTTCTCGGGCCTGCAAAACACGTTTTCAACAGCAGAAGTGGTTTTTGATTTTTCATTTCTTCTTTTAAGTCCTTTTTAGCTGAAACTTGGTTTGTAGCTTATTTAGTAGATTGTATCTGAGTTGATGGTTATTTTTTGTTTATTTTTTAGATTTTTTTTAATAGCATATTAGGCCATCGCAGTTAACATTTTAGCAATTTTCCCACTTTTTCAGCATCTTAAGTATTTGGATTTGCTTCTTTAAGCTTATTGGCTTACTCCAGTGTCATTTTTTTGTTAATTTAGCTTATTTAAGTCGTTTTCGTTCATAATCTCTTAGTGTAACCATTCAAACCATCTTTTTCATTCAAAATCACTCGATCACGAATCGTTTTGGATACAATTCACACCTCGTCGGGACATAACGACCCGAGGAATTCCTATACTATCCTTGGTGCATTGAGCCCTTAAATAGCTTGACTTTAGTTGACCAATTACTTGGCTGACTTTTGTTGACTGTTTCTGGGCCAATCATATATTATTAGCAAGTTGGTGTTGTTAAGGATGTTGAGTATGTTGTTGCTGATGTATCTAAAGCTTTAATTATGTGGGATGGTAGGAATATTGCTTTTCAGTCAAAAAAAACGTCTGCCGATGACATGCGTAAGGTTCATGTAAAGAATTATGTAGTTTATACCTCCCTCTTATATTTAATTTTATTCTTTTTGAATACGTAATGTTTAATTGTTGTATTTAGTAGAACAAAAGCATGAATAAAACCCTAACAACGATTAACCAAAATCACAAAGGATTTTAAAGACTTATAGTCAAAGTTTATTGATAATTGATTGCCAAAACAATGATCTCATGCCTTATATTTATAGGGCAGTAAATATTGGGTAAAAAGCCATCTAAACATAATACAAACCGACCTAAAATAAAAATGGAAAATTCGGCTTTCCAAGCTTCTACGGCGTAATAAGATATTCTTGTTTACGGTGTAACAACTAAGACACCGAAGGAAATCCTTATTCGAGAGCTCTATTGGGTAACAAGAAACATTCCTTTACGTCGTGGAGAAAAACTAAAAGTAAATAAATTAAAGCCGTAGCTTCTACGAGTTAGTGTGATCTGTAAATACATGAGGTTGTATATATACGAATAACTCATGTTATTACTCTTTATGATATTAAATAAGGATGTTTGAAAAGTATTATTTTGCATTATCCACGTTCAATAAAGACTCATGTTATTCTTTTTTATAAGTCTAACCCATGCTTAAACGAGTTTAAAAATTAAATACAACTAAAATTATTATTAACAGAAATACAAATATCAAAATAAAAGCAAGGCCACACGGGTTATTGTGATATGAAAATAAATTCACGATATTGTAAATATAGCAATGACACATGTAATTTCTCTTTAAAGTTTAAATAAAGATATTCGAAAAAGCCTTTTTTACTAATGGTCATTACATGTTACTATTTAAAATGCATAATGTCTAAAACATTATATCAATTGTTAAATTTAAACAATATCAACCTTAACACCATGTCAATTAGACAAAGTCAAATCATTAGCCCAAAAAAAATATATACAAAATGTTAATCGATATTACTCCGTAATACATAATGAAAATTTTTATGTAAAACATCGCTCCTGCACGAGTATTATAACCATATGAGTATAAACAATTTTACATAATTCTATAAAAAAAAAATCTTATTTAACAACTACATGTATGCACCCAAACAGGTTTTACTATGCCAAGATAGAAATTTATACTCTTAACTAATTATATTATTAAAATTAGATAATATACGATATGTATGCACAGATAATTAAAATATAGATGGATTTTAATTTGTGTTAAACACATTAAGTGGGATTTATATTAAATAGTAATGTGTTTTGACATAAGTTACGATCTACTAAATGTTAATTATTTATTAGAATAGAGTAAACTCAAAATATATCCCTCTGATTTAGCCTATTTCAAATCATACATCACTCGCCGATAAGTAGAGGCACATACATCTCTTTGTTAATAAACGTTAACCACCATACATCCCTCCGTTTGTATGAGGACTAACGGTGCAAATTATGTATTCGTTATCTTCTGACGCGAGAGAAAATATTTGCATCGTTAGACCTACAATTTTTCTGAAATAAATTAAAAAGGGGCAGGGATCGAACTTGGGTATTTTGCCTCACAAAGTAATGCCCCAACCACTGGACTAAGCATCTAGTTGTGTAAATATACCATTTCATATTTTTTTTAACTGTTTTTTCGTTTTATCGTTGGATTTAATTTCCGTTTTTATACGTTTTCGTTCATTTATATGCGTTTTCATCCATTCTATACGTTTTTCATTCGTTTTATACGTTTTCGTCCGTTTTCATACGTTTTCATCCTGTAACACCCCCATTTTCACGGTTCACAGCATATTTAGGGTTGGGGTATTACTTCATGGAATCACAGTTACAGTAATAGAAAACGACTTGAAAAAGAGACGTTTTTATAAATATGTTATCATTCATTAAAATATCAGAGTTTTATTAAAGTGAGGTCCCGTGAATCTAGGTATAAAATAGTGTGAGAATGATAACAAGATTTAAAGTCCTCCGAGTTCAGTGCCTCATCCTGCCATGACTCCATAATGACCTAGGATACATGCTTAAAAAGTCAACACTAGGTGTTGAGTGAGAATCATAGGTTTAGGTGTTAGTGAATACAAGTTCCCTGGGCTACGTTGTTACACCCATCTAGGAAAATGTTGTGTGTGTGATAATTGTGATGCATGCACAATTATCAGGAGTAGGGTACGTTGCACTAAGCTCATGAACCACACCTTAACAATCCGGGTCATGTGGGCTACAGACCCAACATGAGGGGATGGGAAGGATAACTTGCCAAAGTTAATCCTTCAGTGGGTTCAAGTATAGTACTTATTGGTACCACCCAGTGAGGTGTTAATACCAACGGGAGTTGTCAAACTCCAATAGATCTATCAACTATACTCGCGTTCGCGTGGGTAAACTATCCCAAACGATTAGATTCATGAATTTTGGTTATGTAGTAGTGGCAGTTTGTTTACTCGTGCAACAACCAAAGAAAAAGACTTGTATTCGGTTTTAAGTAAAGCAAGTACCACGTATCCCCCTCACAAGGTTTGTAAAACATTTAGAAAGCATTTAAAAAGTGTGAGGCTATGAAAACTCACCAGGGTTTGGAAAATATTTGGAAAAGACTTATATTCGGTTTTAAAGCAAGTAGCATGTATCCCACTCACAGGGTTTGTAAAGCATTTAGAAAGCGTTTAAAAGGTGTGAGGCTACGAAAACTCACCTGGGCTTTGGGAATTCTAACTAGTGTATAGAGTGACTCGGAAACTAGACTGCCTTACTCACGTATCCTGATGTTGTTGTTGTTGTTGTGGATGTATGTCAAGCTTTAGTTGTTTATTTTATGTTTCTTAAGTAATAACTTTTAGGGTTTTTAGAGTTTTAGATATAACATAACACTGTTCAGGCCATCATAATTCAAAAGTATAAGACTCCTCACATGAAGCTCCCTACTATTGTATTATGTTATCAACATAATACCGTTCGGGCCATCATAATTCAGAAGTTAATACTCCTCACATGAAGCTCCTTACTATTGAGTCATGTTGTTGTTAGGGTTTAGTTATAACATAACACCGTTCGGGCCATCATAATTCAGAAGTATATGCAATAATCGTTTAAGAAGTCAGGACACTTTAAATCGTAAACCCAACAAACTCGTCATAACGAAATATCCACATAGTACTCCTCACATGAAGCTCTCTAGTATTGTGTTATGCTTCTAACTTTAAAATAGGTTTGCTATATATATGAAATAGTTTACTTTATACCCTTTAAGTTTAGTATATTTACTAAATCTACCCTAGACTTATAATACTTATATTACTTAGGTTTATAACTATCTATACTTGACACAACTAGTCCCTATACTTCTATATTTTGAGAAAATGACAGAAATGACCCTTGGACTCTTAAGTTTTCTATATTTACCCTTTATACCCCTATTTTTATAACTTTTGCAAAACTAGTCCTTTTAAGTTTATAACTACTTAACTTTTTATCCTACGGTTTTATAATTTTTGTAAAAAAGGGTCCTTATACTTATAACTTCTAAGAAATATCAAACATAGTCCCTAGACTATATATTTTTAGAAAATTACCATATATACCCCTATGCATGAAAAACTTTACAAAACTAGTCCTAATTTTATGCAAACTATATTTTTATGAAACAAAAAGGTTTCCTAGCTTATGTTTAACTAGTTTTAGCTTATCTAAGTTACCTAAGTCATATTTTAGCTTATGTAAAGGGCTTATAGCATATATTTAGGGTTTATTCTATAATTAGGGTTTTAAAAAGTAAACTAGCAAATGATTATGACCAAGGCTTAGGCAAGGGATCCTATGGGTTCTAAGGCATCCTATATCTATCCTAAGACTAAAATAAAGCTACTAGATCAAAATTTAAAGCTTACCTAGGTCATGAAATGGGTAACGAGGGTTTAGGGTTTTCTAGGGTATCTCTCGGCTCAAACTCAAACTCAACACAACCAAGGCCTTACTACACGAGCTCTAGGGCTTATAGGGACTTAGTTCTACAGAATGTATGGGTGGTAAAGAAGAAAAGAGGTGTGGAGAAGAAATGAGGGAGAGGGGATATTTACAGCTCGATAAGGAGTAGCGAGCAAGAATAGGGTGTGGAGGTGTCGTGCAGGGGAGGGATGGAGTAAACAAGGATAGGGGAGATCGTGGAAGGTCTAGAGGTGACGAGGACGAGCTAGGGTGGTAGCTAGGGGGCTGTAGAGGCCGGTTGCGGTGGAGGAGAGCCGAGAGAGGCGGTTTTGGGGTTAGTANTAGGTTTGCGGTGGAGGAGAGCCGAGAGAGGCGGTTTTGGGGTTAGTAGCTTATAAGGAGGTGATGCACCTCCTTGCTTGGGTGCTTGGAGGTGCTTGTAAGCTGCTAGGATGTTTAGTGATGGTTTAGGGTGATTAGGGGTGGATTAGTGGTGGATTAGGGGTAGATTATTGGTGATTAATGGTGGTTTAGTGATGATTAGTGATGGTTTAGACAAGTAGGTGATGCACCTACTTGTGTGGGTGCTTGTAAGGTGTTAGGATGCTAGGTTGGTTAGAGTAAGGTGCTAGGGTGTTTTGTTGTAAGGTTTGAGGTACTATAGTAGCCTAGTTCTAAGGTTTAGGTCTATTTCTAACCTAGTTTTGCCTAGAGTGAGTTTAGGGTTTTACCTAGGGTTTAGTGTCTAAGTTAGGTTCCTAAGAGTGTTTAGTGACTAATCCTAAGTCCTAAAGAGTTTATTCTAAGTGATGGTAACTTATAGGAAAGATTTGGGAATGTTTGACCTAGTTTTGTGACCTAAATGACCTATTTGTGTTTAGTGGAAGATTAGGGTTTATTCTAGGGTTTTGTGCCTAGATTAGTGTCCTATGAGTGTCTAATAACTAATCCTAAGTCCTAAGAGGCTTATACTAAGTGGTAGTGACTTATGGGAAAGTTTTGGGATAGTCTAGACCTAATTCTAGGAAGTTATAACCTAGTTATGGTTTTATGCCTAAGGGACTTGCATCTAAGCTCTAATGGGTTGTATTAATGCCTAAAGGTCCTAAAGTATCCTAATGTTCCTAAGGTAACTCATACTTAAGCCTTGGACACTTTCAAACTAGTTTAACTAAGCATATAGGGTTTAGTAAGCACATAGATCTATTTAGGGTTTGTTTAGGGTTTATTATGGTGTAGTGGTAAGTTTAGTGTGTTAGGTTGGTAAATTACTTATTATGGTGTTGTTGTGATCTTATTCTTGACATACCAGAGGTTTATAGGGCGTGAGTGTTGAGTTGTTTGGCTTGTGAGGATACGTGGGCAAGTCTAGAGAGTCATGCAAGTAATGAATGCACATAAAAAGCAAAAATTTACCTTTGAAATACCTACTATAGGTATTTGTAATGGGAATGATAGTGATGAGATTTTGTGGGTTGTTACAGTCTTACCCCCTTAGAAGAAATCTCGTCCAGAGATTTTGATGAACGTAGGAGTAGAGGAAAGGAATAAGTCGAGAAAAATAAAGGGGAAATAAAAGAGTTGTACAAACGGAGCAGGGATTGTTTGTACATGTGCCGCATATGAAACTTTGGTCAAAGAAGAAGATCAAGCTCATTCTACTCCAGATACGCCGCATCACACAATTGACATACGGCGTATCACTATCAAGATTTCACCAGAAACAATCCAAGACAACTGAAGGACATGCGCCGCATAAAGATTCAAGTTACGCCGCATCTAAAGGCGGTGTACGAATATTCCAGAATATAATAAGCTTGGACCCCACGCGAAGTTAAGTCAATGCGCCGCATCTGCTCATTACATGCGCCGCATCGAACCCTCAGACAGAAACTATAAATACCCCAAGACCTGGACGAATTTTGTGTGCACCATAACCCTAAGGAGGCGAATTCAGACGAACAAGCAACACAAGACACACCCCAAACGAAGATCTTAGAGCTGTAAGAAGGTCATGCATGTATTTAATTCATTAAGTAGTTTTGTTTTATTGTAATAGTAACCTTTAATTCATCAGGATTGATGGCCGGTAGTTTGTGAGTATGCAAAATCAAATGCCCGCCTTAAAATTGCTTTCCCGTCAATTAAAGTTTATATGTTTCATGTCTTTTGTGAACTTATATTAGTGCATTGATTACCTCTGTGTCTAGCTGAGCACTGCT
>LBNU01000153.1:22322-49770 GCA_014162995.1 Artemisia annua
CGAACAAGCAACACAAGACACACCCCAAACGAAGATCTTAGAGCTGTAAGAAGGTCATGCATGTATTTAATTCATTAAGTAGTTTTGTTTTATTGTAATAGTAACCTTTAATTCATCAGGATTGATGGCCGGTAGTTTGTGAGTATGCAAAATCAAATGCCCGCCTTAAAATTGCTTTCCCGTCAATTAAAGTTTATATGTTTCATGTCTTTTGTGAACTTATATTAGTGCATTGATTACCTCTGTGTCTAGCTGAGCACTGCTTGGGCCACCATACCCCTTCTTCGCCTATTTAATCCGATGTCTTTGGATAAGTAGGATATTCATAAGTAATCATTAAGGGTTTACTTGCCGATATAATGAAACCAACGAGTACGGGCTTAACTATATACACTTCATATAAAACTAGCAATAAAACAAGTGACAAGCTACTAAATTATCAGGACAGGTCTTCTTATTGTCTCTATTATCTATCTGTGTACGTGTATGCTATTTGCTGATTTGTTCTCATTAGTTTTTACTGTTTAATTAAATAACCAAACTGTGCCAGTCTCTCAGGCTGAACCCTTTTCGTTAGATTAGACTGTAAAGCTAACTTAGATATTAAAATACTGATTAGGATAACTAGATAATACGTTCCACTCTTAGTGATCGACACTCTGCTTACCATTATATACAAACTGACCGGGTACGC
The DNA here is from genome assembly GCA_014162995.1 of Artemisia annua. Classification (NCBI taxonomy): domain Eukaryota; kingdom Viridiplantae; phylum Streptophyta; class Magnoliopsida; order Asterales; family Asteraceae; genus Artemisia; species Artemisia annua. The sequence continues at coordinate 23,017 of LBNU01000153.1, forward strand.
TGCTCGTTAAGTGTGTGTGTTATTGATAAGTCGGCTAAATATAAATGTAAAACTTGAATAGGCATTAACACTGCTAAACCGCAACGACACATCACGCGCATCAAGTTTTTGGCGCCGTTGCCGAGGATTGAATTGTTATTATCTGTTAAATTGATTAGTATTTTAATTAGTATTTCTTTTTATTAGGTTTTTAGACACTAACCCCTAACTTGTTGTATATTAGATAGATTGCATTCATTGTATAATTTGCATATTTACTTTTTTTTGTGTGTTTTATTTTCTGTAATTTTCTTTTTATTTTATTTTTATTTTTATTTTATTTTATTTTTCTTTCCTGTACTAACTGTTGTCGTTGTATTGTGCTGATACAAACGATACGGCGCATCTGTTTCCCGGATGCGGCGTATTGCGTTTTAATTTTATAAAATACAACGCGTATTAATAATTCGAGTACGACGTATCTTTCTACAAGATACGGCGTATTCTGTTTTTAATAAAGAACTTTTCGAAACCCTAACGCCATGCGACGCATCTGTTTTAACAGATACGGCGTATTTAATATTTAAATTAAAAACAATTTTCAAATTGTTAAACAGAAGCGACGCATCGATATTATCGATACGGCGCATCTACTTAATCAAAAATCTTGTATTTTGAAACGTAACGAAAATACGGCGCATTAGCTTCTGCTAATACGGCGCATTTAATTTTTATAAATATAATTGATTTTGATATCTGATCGCGGCAGAATAAGCGGTGAAGCTTTTAACCACGGATCGTTGTCCCAACGAGGGTTGAACTGATCTCGTCACTCAAGACCGTGAGCTATGTGAAGTGAATAGGTTTTAGAAGATGATTTGGTTATGATTATACCACAACGACAAATAAAATGCGGTTTAGAGTAAAGGAAAGCGATAAAGCGACGCAAAAGAAAATAAACAAGTAAAGTTGCATGTAATAAAATGACTAGAGAAATCGTTAACTAAAATGCGTTAAGTAATGAAAACTGTAAATGGATTAAAAAGACAATATGTTTGCAAAGCGACGCGAGTGAGTTCATTAAGTACGAGCTAAAGATTTGTGACGAGTTATTTTCTCTTTCTTGAGATTAGTTGTCAATTAATCTCTTGAAAAGATAATAACTCTAAATGAGTGAATTAAACGTTCAAAGGTTTTTGTCTTTGAATAATTAAATCACACGTCTAAGTAATCTCTCGATTATTTATCATAAACATTTAATACCCGCACTTAACTTACTAACCCGAGCCACTAATTAAACACGTTTAAAAACTACTCACGACTCATATTAAAAACGTTAAGCGATAAAGAAATGAAAGTCTTGTAAACATTTAATGTGATTAAAGTTTAAGACTAAAAACAAAAAGACATGAGACTTAAATAAGAAAACGACACTAAAAAGATTTAAAGAAAATTCGACAGCATAACGTTTAGATTTAGGAAAAGTAAAACCTCACTCGATAAACGATGAGGTGAAACAAAAGCCTAGCTCGGCTCGTAAAAGAAAGTAATGAAACTAGAAAAGAAATGAAGAAAAAGCCAAACTATTTACAACCCTTGAAACCATACTCGCAATCCAAGGACTGAACCATACTCGCAAGAAGTAGTCATACTCGCTATAAATCCTAGATCCATACTCGCAAGACCTTCTCCTTACTCGCAAGAGATCCTTGAAAACCCACCATACTCGCAACCCATTACCTCATACTCGCTAAGATGTAAAACAGCCCCCATACTCGCTAGAAATAATGGCATACTCGCTAAGTTGTGGATTGATACTCGCTAAGAACAAGGAACTTCATACTCGCTAGGTAGTCACCATACTCGCAAACATAAGTGTCCCATACTCGCAAGACTGGACACCCCATACTCGCTAATACCCTTTGATACTCGCAAAACTTGACTAAAACTCCATACTCGCAAGAATTAGGGCTTGTAACTTGAAAATCTATTTTTAACGACTTGGAACTTATTTTTAACGAAAAATTAATGAGAAAGATTAAAGAAACTTGAGAAAAACTTGATAAGAAATTCGTTAAGGACTCAAAATAAGCTACTAAAAAGCCACGACACGAAAATAAGCACTAAATCCATTTCTACAAACCATACGATTCATGGAAACATGCAAAGGTGGTGAAAAGTTTATAAAAGTTTGAAAGAAATATTAAGGACATGTAAATAAGCTTGAAAAGATTAAAGAAAAGATTGAAGAGCGTGAAAATAAGCTAAGAATAAGACATCAAATAAGCTTGTATTCAAAATAAAAGTTACACTAATGCACAAAATAAACTAAACTACACCTACCTTACACCTACTCCTAATGCTTACAAATGAAGCCATCATAAGATATTTATCTAGCTAGGGGGATGACAAGTTTGCTTTCGTGTACGCTTTGCCCCCTAGACTTTTACAAGTCATGAAAATAATACATAAACTACATTACAAGGTTACTAAACATCTTAAATACTAAATGTAAACTCTTGTAACTTCGAGGCTTGTGTTGACGTGTATTCTAAAAGTCTTCAAAGATGTAAAAGTGATATCTTGCTCGAATTTATGAAGCTTATCGTAATAATTAGCTTTGAACTTCGATTAAGCATCTCTTTCATTTTCTCGAGCCTTTAAGAAATAACTTTGTCATCACGGGCTTTCCTTGAGCAAATATCATCGTTGACTCGGCTTTTTGACACTTTTCAACATCTCGTGCTCGTTTTAGGCTTTTTGGCTGATTTTCATGCCATTTATGCATTATCCTTTCCTGCACAGTCACAAACACAAAAACACGATATCTTTGGCTTTTAACGTTAGTTTTTTATCTATAATAGTCTAATAATGGTGAATAAAAGGTATGTGAATAAGCACATACCATTGAATATTTTAGTTTGTTCGTCTCCTCCTCTTGTTTAATATAAAACCTCAAAGATGTATCTTTATATACTAGTTAGATAAGTTAAGTAAAAAGTAACTATCTCGCAACCCTAATGGGTACGGCTTATTTATACAATTTGGGTCGACCTATCTTCAAGCAAAGGACGGGGAACGACTTGTAGCTTGGATCTTATAAAGAGAAATCAATGATTTGGCAATTGTTTTGTTGAATTCGAAGATGCCCTTGAGCAACCTTTTTTTTAACAAAGTGAAAGTCTGTTTCCATGTGTTTTGTGCGTGCATGAAAGATAAGATCAACTGGCAAGTAAGTTGCACCTAGATTATAGAACCATAGCATAGTAATAGAAGATGTATGGATGGCAAGCTTACAAAAAAGAGCTTGAAGCCAAGTGAGTTGGGCAACAGGCCAACGGTGTTAGCAAGTGCTTTGTATTCGGCTTCTCTAAAGGAACGGGAAACCGTATGTTGCTTACGAGCAGTCCAAGATGTATGTTTTGAATTAAGATAGATAGCAAATCCCTCCGTAGACCGTCGATCATCAGCATATGAGAAAGCTTCAAGAGAAGAATTGGGATTTGGGGCTAAATTTTCATAGTACATCATTAAAAGCTTAAGCATAGAACCTGGAGAACGACAAATGAGCATACCATGGTCAACTGTACCATGAAGATATCATAAAATCCGTTTGACTGCCGACCAATAATTATTGATTTGAGCATGCATATATTGGCATACTTTGTAGAAAGCAAAAGCTATGTCATGTCAAGAAAGGGTAACATATTGTAAGGAACCCACAACCTCCGGTATTTGACATGAACAATTTCAATACCCAAAAAGTAGTTAAGTATCCCAAGAGCTTTTAAAGCAAACATCCAAGTTTTTGAACTATATTGTCGATAGCGCTTTTGTTGTTACCAATAAAGACAATGTCATCCGCATAAACCAAGATATACCAAATAGTTCTTCCACGGGAATGGGTAAACAAAGAAGGATTTGTTTTAGAGCCTCCAAAACTGAGCTCATATAATGCCTTGAAGAGGCACCACAACCATGCGCTTGGAGATTGTTTTAAGCTTGATTTTATTTTAATTATAAGATTAAAGATACACATCTGATAAATATTTACTTTTTAATTAATTGCCTTTTTGTGCATTAAATATAATGTATATTTGTGTGACGTGATTTAAAAAAAAAAAANCTTTTCATGTTGTTTTCGCGATATCCTTCCCTGCACGATCACAAACACAAAAACACGATATCTTTGGCGTTTAACATTAGTTTTTGGTCTTATAGAGCCTGAAAATGGTGAATAAAAGGTATGTGAATAAGCACATACCAATATCTTACAGGTACGGCGCATTTTAATTCAAAAGCAGCGTATCTATTTTCTAAAATAAAAGTCTGATTTAATTTTAACGTAATAAGATACGGTGTATCCTTTTTCAAGGATACGGCGCATCGTCTGTAGATATCAGCAACTTTTATTTTTCGTATTCCGTTTTCGTTGTTAATTCTCTGACATAATGCTTTCTTGAACATACCCTACTGATGCTTTTGTGATGATTTCAGGTAGTGCATGACCAGAAGTTCAACTAAGAACTTAATTACACCTTTCGAAGATCCTGAACGAGCTCTTCACTCATTAAGAAAGCTTTTCAGCACAAGAAGCCTTGAAGTTTCAAGTTCATTCGAGCTTGAATATTTTTCTGAACGAGAGGAGGAAGAAGAAACAGAAACAATGACGGAAAATACTACCATGTAGGAATACATGAACAAAACCCGTACTGACAACAGTTCAGGAGTTGCTAGACCAAAGTTTGATGACAAGTCAAAGTTTGAATTGAAGGGTCAGCTTCTCAAGGAGCTAAGAGAAAATGCTTTCAGTGGGACAGATAATGAAGATGCTAATGAACATGTTGACAAAGTCCTCGAGATCGCAGATTTGTTTACTATAGAAGGAGTTTCTGATGACCAACTTATGCTTCGAATTTTCCCAGTTTCACTTAAAGGAGCTGCTAATAAGTGGCTAAAGAATGAACCTGCTAGTTCAATCACAACATGGGAAGATCTGAAGAGCAAATTCCTGAAAAGATATTGTCCACCTGCTAAGACTGCTAAAAAGATGGAGGCTATCAACAGTTTTAAGCAAGAGCCTGATGAGACTCTATATTATGCTTGGGAGCACTTTAAAGATTTATTGGCAAGATGTCCTCAACACTATCTAACCAAAATGCAGGAGATAATAACTTTTTATCAAGGATTGGATGTGCCCACTAGACAAATCTTGGATGCTAAGGGAGCTGTACCACAAATGAGTGTAGCAAATGCTAGTAAAGCAATCCAAGAAGCTGCTGATCATTCTCAAAAATGGCACGATGGGACCTCTACTAGAACTAAGATCAGAACTAATTTTGACGGGTATGCTGCAATTCAAGCTCAATTAGATAAAATTAGTAGAGAGATAAAGAAAAGAGATGAAAAGATATATGCTGCCCAAGTTGGATGTGAAAAATGCGAAGGACCTCACTACACTAAGGACTGCCCTACAAAGAATGAAAGTGAGACCTTTGAAGAAGCATACTACACACAATTTGGACAACCATTCCAACCTTCAGGAAAGTTTAGGGAAGCTGCTCCGGGATTCTATCGACAGTACAATGGAAATCCCACATATCAAGAGAGAAGGCAGACTCTAGATGACACTCTAAAGCAAATTATCGTCGATGCTGCTAAAAGACATGAAGAAAACACTGCTATGATCAAAGAAATCCGCGCCTCAACAGAGACTATGACAAGAAACCAAGGAGCTTAGATCAAAGCATTGGAACAACAAATAGGTTAAATGAGTAAGGTACTTCAAGAAAGGGGATATGGAAGTCTACCTGGCTCAACTGAAATTAATCCAAGAGATCATGTCAAGGCCATAACTACTACTGAAGAAGTCATACCTAACATACCTTTTCCTGGAAGATTGAAGAATGGTGATGTTTTAAAGCCCCAATATTTCTTTAACTCTTCAATTAGCGTTAGAAGACTACTCAAGGAGAAGTCAAGGATTGAAGAAGAGATCAAGGCTACAATGAAAGAAGAGAACTCTGCAACCGATCTACATGCCTTGCCTCATAAAGAAAAGGATCCATGGAGTTTTACTTTACCTTGTTCAATTAATAATATGTCTTTCAATAATGCATTAGCTGACTTAGGAGCTAGTGTTAGTGTTCTGCCCTTTAAGACATTCACTAGCCTAGGACTAGGAAAATTGACACCAACTAAGCTGCTTATTGAATTGGCTGATAAAACGGTAAAACGACCTGAGGGGATTGCTGAAAATGTGCTTGTTAGGATTGAGAAGTTTGTGTTCCCAGTAGACTTTATAATACTAGATATGCCCGAGGACGTTAAGATTCCTTTAATCCTTGGAATACCTTTCTTGTCCACGGCTCATGCTAAGATTAATGTGTTTAAAAGAAAAATATCATTAAAAATAGGGAATAACAAACTAGTCTATAAATGCGAAAATTCGGTTAGAAGCATATTTAGAGGAGTTTATATGCTAGGATTAAGAGATAATATAGACCTCGACCTAGAAGCTAAGTTTATGGGAGAAATCTTAGTGCGAAATGAATCACTTGAATGCTATGATGGAGATTATATTGAATTAAACGATCTTAAAACCCCATTAGTGTTTAATGATAGATTTATGGAAGATAATGAACCCAATAAAACTGAAATTATGGATAACCCTAGTGTAAATGTTATAAATACTAGAGATGATAATGAATTTGAGGGATATCCTAGTTTTTGTGACTATGGTAGAAGGATCCATGTTGATTGCGCCTATAATTTACAATTTCCTTGCATGATAGGGTACAAACAAGTTTGCGTCAATTTCTTTCCTATTTTGCCAATAAACGTAATGTCAAAAACCTTTTATAATTCTATCATGAAAAAGAAGGTTGAACATAGAGGAAATAATGTGGTTGGAGCTTTTATGAAAGTGTCTATTTTCGTTGGAAAGTTTGTTATTGTCACTGACTATGCAGTTGTTGAAAACATGGATGCCTATCGTGATAAAGAGATGGGTGATGTGATTGTTGGCAAACCATTTTGTAAAGAGATCACTATTAATGCCAAAAGATTTGAAGGAAGAATCACCTTTCAAAGCGGAAGAGATATCGTCACTTTCGTGGTGCCTCGCACTCACCCAAGTTTTAAACATGCCACTAACAAATATTGCTATAAATTCTCACCATTTGTTTATGTAGATGACAAGGACAAACAGAATGGGATCTTTTACCCATACCAAAAGATGAAAGGATTCTACAAAGGAGTGCTGAAATTGGGACCCGAATATATACGAGATGAGCTAATGAGCAAACACATCATGAAGTGGCACTTGGGAATCGATTATGGAAAATAAGAGCTGAACGTGAGTCTAACTTGAAGACTCTGGAATAAAGACAAGTGCTGACCGGGAGACAACCCGAAAATTTTTATCAATTTTCTGTTCTGTGTCGAGTCTGTCAGACCTGCAGAAGATGCGGCGCATCTCCACCATGGAATGCGGCGTATCATCTGCACTGGTCATATCTTATTTTATTTTTATGCATTTTTATTTTACAACTTTAAAACATTCTGTCAGTTTATTTAATGCGGCGCATCCCTGTTTAAGGATACGACGCATCTTTTATTCTGATTCGTATTAATTCCAGGCTCGATACGGCGCATCTTCTTTCATAGGATGTGGCGTATCGACTGACCTGATGATTTACAGCTTTATTTTTTTAGGTTTTATTTTCACTAACTACTAATGTATTATGCAAGTTTGAACCTTCTTAACTCAGGTGTGTTAAAGTCTAGGTGGTATTATAGATTCCTGAACTTTTTGTGAAAACATCATTCATGAAGCTTTAACGTTCAAATCCACAAGAAAGTTGATCTTTGCTCGTAAACGCATAATGGAGGATCATTCCGAGCAAATATCAGGGAAGTTTTTCTGTTCTAATTCTTTTATTTTCCAGTTTTTAAACCTTTAAAACAAACAACGAGGACGTTGTTTAACTTAAGTGGGGGGATGGAGAATTAGAACACTTACTTGTCCAAACATTTTCAAAATATGCTTAAAATGCACTTAATATATCAAAATTTTAAAAAAAAATAGCATGTTTTGTTAAGTCTAAATTACATGGCCGCACACATAACATTACTTTTTGCCTATAATCAAAAACTTTGGTGTGCTGGTGACTTGTAAACTTAGAACTTGGCTTGTATACTATTCGAAACCACCATAATGAGTATTATCGATATAATTGGAGTGACTTGTCTAACTTGGTAAAATTCTAGGATTACACCCAAAAAGCCTTTATATGTTATGTGATATTAACTAACTACACTGGTTAGTTAACCCCCGTATAAACCCTTTTGTTACTCTCATTTTTAAAGTAAGATACCCCTAGAAAAACCCTCAGAGCCATTCCTTTCGTTTCTTACACCTTTGATAAAATGTTTCGTTACACCCTTACACCTTAGCCTACCCTGTAGATTGAAATCCGTGGTTAGTTACTTTAGGCAAAGTGTGTTTCCTTACATTACCTGTGTTCGCGTGCGTAATTCATTATCTTTGGTTAGGTCGGGAAATTGCACATTGCAATTGGAGTGAAAGTACATATTGTATATTTTTAGTTTATTTTTCGTGTGTTTACTACTTTCACTATTACAGTTATTTCTGAAAGTCATGAAAAGTATGGAAAATTTATCCGGAAAAATCGTGATAGAAAAAGTTGTGAAATTTTACACAGTAAAAAAAATAGAAAAAATAGAAAAGAAAAAGTTGGAAGTTTGTTTTAACCAACTTATGTAAAGTTTTGTAAAGTGGGAGATATCACCACTATTTGTTGTTGTATATTATATTTATGATTGAATGGGAGTTGGCCGTTACGGGAACGCCAATTAAGGTTATTCTTTGTTTAAGATTTTATTGAGTATAATTCGTGTCTACCTAAAGCGTGAGTTACATGAGTCAAAAGCGTGAGTTATTCAATGATATGAGTCTTATTCATGGGAGGGTTGGGAAAGTAATTAACCACACTTAGGATTTTAATCTATTTGTTTTGTTCATTTTTATTTTACACCAATTTATATCCCAAATATTATCCATACCCTATATCATTCCTCATCCGAACCTTTGATTTATTGAGATTAGGGATTTGAGCAATCTTAAGTATCGTAGTCGTGGATTCGGCTATGTATTTATGATTTTGTCGCCCTTTTTGATATAATGTTATTGGTGAAGATTACTTAGTCCTATCTTTAGTCTATTCGAGTTAAGGAATTGAGCAATTGCGAGTATCGTGGTCGTGGATTCGATCATGTATTCGTGATTTTGTCGCCTTTTCTGGAATATGAGATCGATAGAGATTAAAAAGGATGATCAACCCTTAACCAACTAACCCATTTTACCGCTTTAGACTTGTTACTCCTTGGCTTTAGTGGGGGAGATGCGTATACTTGTCAAGCTTATGATAGAATATTCGTCACAACTAGCAACTAAACGATTTAGAATTGTTTTATATTGAAAAAAATTATTTTGTTTCTACTTCGTTAAGTGGTTGGTTGTGTGATTATGATAAAACGAATACGTGCTTAACTATTAAAAACAAATCCTAATACCTTTTAGGATACATTTTCATAAGATTAAATCTAAGGTTTACTTGAGGACAAGTAAAGTTCAAGTGGGGGATATTTGATGAACTCAAATAAGTACATTTTATTATCATCATTTATCCTATTTATTTAATTTGTTTTACTCTATTATGTATGAGAATCGGTGCTTTAATGTTTACTTTAGTGATTCTCAGGTAAAAACAGTTAAAAGGTGAAACTTGGCGATTTTGGACTAATTACGGAGCAAAATGAGCAAGATGTCAAAAGTCTACTGAAATCCAGAAGATGCGCCGTATCCAACTCAACGGATACGCCGCAATATCATACTTAGATGAATTCGAAGACCATTGCCTGACTTTGAAGGATGCGCCGCATGGAATTCTACCATGCGCCGCATATGAAACTTTGGTCAAAGAAGAAGATCAAGCTCTTTCTACTCCAGATACGCCGCATCACACAATTGACATACGGCGTATCACTATCAAGATTTCACCAAAAACAATCCAAGACAACTAAAGGACATGCACCGCATAAAGATTCAAGTTACGCCGCATCTAAAGGCGGTGTACGAATATTCCAGAATATAATAAGCTTGGACCCCACGCGAAGTTAAGTCTATGCGCCGCATCTGCTCATTACATGCGCCGCATCGAACCCTCAGACAGAAACTATAAATACCCCAAGACCTAGACGAATTTTGTGTGCACCATAACCCTAAGGAGGCGAATTCAGACGAACAAGCAACACAAGACACACCCCAAACGAAGATCTTAGAGCTGTAAGAAGGTCCTGCATGTATTTAATTCATTAAGTAGTTTTGTTTTATTGTAATAGTAAGCTTTAATTCATCAGGATTGATGGCCGGTAGTTTGTGAGTACGCAAAATCAAATGCCCGCCTTAAAATTGCTTTCCCATCAATTAAAGTTTATATGTTTGATGTCTTTGGTGAACTTATATTAGTGCATTGATTACCTCTGTGTCTAGCTGAGCACTGCTTGGGCTGCCATACCCCTTCCTCGCCTATTTAATCCGATGTCTTTGGATAAGTAGGATATTCATAAGTAATCATTAAGGGTTTACTCGCCGATATAATGAAACCAACGAGTACGGGCTTAATTATATACACTTCATATAAAACTAGCAATAAAACAAGTGACAAGCTGCTTAATTATCAGGACAGGTCTTCTTATTGTCTCTATTATCTATCTGTGTACGTGTATGCTATTCGCTGATTTGTTCTCATTAGTTTTTACTGTTTAATTAAATAACCAAACTGTGCCAGTCTCTCAGGCTGAACCCTTTTCGTTAGATTAGACTGTAAAGCTAACTTAGATATTAAAATACTGATTAGGATAACTAGATAATACGTTCCACTCTTAGTGATCGACACTCTGCTTACTATTATATATAAACTGACCGGGTACACTGCTCGTTAAGTGTGTGTGTTATTGATAAGTCGGCTAAATATAAATGTAAAACTTGAATAGGCATTAACACTGCTAAACCGCAACGACACATCACGCTCATCAAATAGTCATCATAAATCGTCCTTAAATAGTATCGGCGGAAAACGGAAAGAGTGATCCACATTTAAGGAAATGTGGGTCAAGAGTGTTTTGGAGACAAGTTCAAGTCATGACAGAGACCAGTTCAAGCCATGGTAGAGACAAGTTCAAGCCATGGTAGAGACAGGTTCGAGCCATGGTAGAGACAAGTTCAAGCCATGGTAGAGACAGGTTCAAGTCATGGTAGAGACAAGTTCAAGTCATGGTGGTTAGTTTTACAACCTCTCTATTGAGCAACAAATCACTTGGTAGCTTATACCATGTTATGACTAGAGTGACGGACGTTATCTCATTCTTGCAACCTTTACAAGACGAGATAAGGTAATACCATAGTCGAACATAATGAGGATTAAAGTTCGGCATAGATATTCTTACAAGATCTAACTAATAGAATCTTGTGATATGACGAGAAATACAAGTCCTAATTCTTAGAACCTTGTAGGATGGGGTAGAGAGAGAATATAGAGAATGAAAAATAGAGTGAAAAATGACGGAGGAACGAAAAGANATGTTATGACTAGAGTGACGGACGTTATCTCATTCTTGCAACCTTTACAAGACGAGATAAGGTAATACCATAGTCGAACATAATGAGGATTAAAGTTCGGCATAGATATTCTTACAAGATCTAACTAATAGAATCTTGTGATATGACGAGAAATACAAGTCCTAATTCTTAGAACCTTGTAGGATGGGGTAGAGAGAGAATATAGAGAATGAAAAATAGAGTGAAAAATGACGGAGGAACGAAAAGAAAGAAAAAAAATGAAAAGAAGGATGTGGGTGGAAAGGGGAAATTTTTATGGGAGAGAGTGAAAAGGAAGGAAGGAAGGTAAGGGATGAAATAGGAAGGTATTGAGGAGTGAATGAATAACAGAGGAGTGGGTTTAAACGGAAGAGTAGGATTAAACGGTAGAGTAAAAAGGCGGGAGAATGAAATTTGAAATGGGGAAGGTGGAAAAAGGTGGGAGAGTGAAATTTGAAGTGAAAGGATGTGGGGAAACGGAATGGTAGGGTTTAAATTGGAAGGATAAGATTAAACGAAGGAGTAAAAGTATAAGATACCTGTAAAGATAGTATCCTAATGGAATTTTAAGATTTACTAGATTCCTCCAAGTTTTTTTTCCCCCTAAGGTTCTTCTAGTTTTTCCTAACTATTTCTAAACTTCTAAAGGTGATGTGTTTGGTTCTAAGGAAGTAGAGGGTTCTAAAGTGGGAGTAGGTTTAAGTGGTTTCTTTCCTAAGGTTTTACTAGGAGTGTTACTATTCCTAGGTAAGGTCTTGGGTTTTCTCTTTTGTTTTAAGTTGTCTATTACTACGAGTATTACTATTATTATAAGTATTACTAATCCTAGGTACTTGAAACCAATTAGAGTAGTATCCATGTTATCTTCTAAGTGTAATTCCTAATATGTTTCCTAAGAAATATCAAATCCTAAAATTTAATCTAATATCCTCAATTATCTTACCTCTAGTTGTAATCTCAAGTTTTAGATCTAGGTTATAAATTTTTAGGGTAGGTCTGGGATGTCCTAATGGTGTATTATTCCTAAGGGTTTCTAAATCCTAGAAGTTTATATGAGAAATCCTAAAGGTTAATTACTAGGTCTAGGTGATCTATATCCTTAAAATAGTCTACCATTACTGGTAGAAGCTTAATGTGTCTAGCCTAAGCTAAAGGTTTAATAGTTTAGGGTGGAGGTTTACTATCTAATCCTAAAATCTAATCTTATATTCTAATCCTTATTGAATTCCTATATCCTATCTTATAGGGATGTATTCCTAATTTTTTATATCTATCGGGGTAGGGATTTAGTTTCTAATTTATAAAATCTCAAGGGTTCCTAATCTTATTTCCTAATTTCTTAAGGATTTCTAACCTATCTTAGTGTTTAAGGTGTTTTATACCCAAGCTTATGTTTTCTAGGAATATCCTAAAGTCATTTCTAACCTAAAGTAGGGGAATCCTAAAGGGTATGGTTCGGGTTTTACTAAGAGGGAAGAGGGAAAACTAATTCGGGAATCATAGCAATCTAAGGAAAGGAAAAGGGAAAGGATAGGAATATGCTCATATATGATTGCCATATATTTGCATATAGGATACTTGGGGAAGGATAGCTTAAGAAAGCTTATGGGAGTAGTGAGGATTTAGAGATCGGAAGAGAAAGAATTCAGATCCCCATGGTGTAGAATAAAAATTCTCACCATTGGTAGGGAAAGTGTTTGGAAAGGTTGGGTTTTAGGGAGGAGGGTGTATAAGGGAGACTTAAAACAATTTTGAGATTCTATGTTTCTAAGGCATCGGGGTGGTTTATCCTAAGTTTCTAGTGGTAGGGGTTTAAGGTTCAGGGTAGGTTATAACAGGTACCCAACTTGTTATAGTTTATGGGGTGGGTCTATATTCCTAGGGGTTTCTATAGGGTTAAGGGTTGACCTAAGGTGGGGAGAGGCATTCCTAAATCTAGTTTATCTAAATTTTCCTAATTGAGGGGTACCAGGTAGTTTCTAAAACCTAAGTTATTTTATTGATTTCTTATTCTACATATCCTATAGGCACTAATTATTCTAAGGCATAATTCCTAGGGTTATAAAGGGCATATTACTTAGAGTTTTCTAAAGTTTTCCTAATTCCAAGAGTTAGTATTTTCTAGGTTTGATTGATGATTTTCCTCATCATCATCAATCATCTTTTCTAAAGTGCATATCCTAAAACGGGCAAAGGCTATTTTATGGTGGTGTCTCATTTGGTTTTTTTAGCTACCTTAAAACGGGTTTCTTGTAAGGTATTTCTTAAACTACTATAGTCAGGTTGATTACCTAAGTTATTATCATGACCTTTTTCTATCTTCTCAAGAAGGTCAAGAAAAATTTCATCTAAGTTATTTAAAATTTCCTCTAATTGGTTTTCCTGGGTTTCTAAGGTTGTCCTAGTGGGGTTTTCTCCAAATTCATCTTTCCAAGATAAAATGGGAGGGTTTACTAAGTAGGGGTTAGGTGTTAATGTATAGGGTTCCTAAGGTCATATCTAGGGGTATAGGTAGGGATAGGGTTCCTAGGTATACATGGTTCTCTAGAGAGAAAGAAACCATGGGGTTCTAATCTAGGTGTGGGGAATGGTGGATGTAAAACAGGGTTTAGGGGAGTTATAGGTGTTGCCTTAGCATAGAAATCTCTCAAGTGTTTTAAGTGTAGGTTATCTAAGTATGGGGTAACACCTAAGGGTGAAGGTGTATCTAAACTATTCCTAAGATCTCCTAAGGTATCGGGAAGGTAGGGTTTTGGGGAATAATCTAGTACATTCGGAGAGGAAAGATCATTCTCCGGATGTAAACTAGATGAGACGGGGGTAGAGTAGTGGGGAGTAGACATAGCTAACTAATAATAGGGATGATATGCATTATGCAACAGTTATGCACTAAGTACTATTCTATATGATGCATTTAGCAGTTAAGCAATTAAGCAGTTAAGCAGTTAAGAACTATACTAACCTTAGCATGTATGATTATGGAGGATGGCAGGGGCACTGAGGACTTTCTCGGGTTTAGGAAAAGTAGTTGTAGTTTAGGTTTTGACCTTTGTTCTCTACAACTGAGGCTCTGATACCAATCTGTCACACCCCCATTTTCATGGTTCACAGCGGATTTAGGGTTGGGGTATTACTTCATGGAATCACAGTTACAGTAATAGAAAACGACTTGAAAAAGAGACGTTTTTATAAATATGTTATCATTCATTAAAATATCAGAGTTTTATTAAAGTGAGGTCCCGTGAATCTAGGTATGAAATAGTGTGAGAATGATAACAAGATTTAAAGTCCTTCGAGTTCAGTGCCTCCTCCTGCCATGACTCCATAATGACCTATGATACATGCTTAAAAAGTCAACACTAGGTGTTGAGTGAGAATCATAGGTTTAGGTGTTAGTGAATACAAGTTCCCTGGGCTACGTTGTTACACCCATCTAGGAAAATGTTGTGTGTGTGATAATTGTGATGCATGCACAATTATCAGGAGTAGGGTACGTTGCACTAAGCTCATGAACCACACCTTAACAATCCGGGTCATGTGGGCTGTAGACCCAACATGAGGGGATGGGAAGGATAACTTGCCAAAGTTAATCCTTCAGTGGGTTCAAGTATAGTACTTATTGGTACCACCCAGTGAGGTGTTAATACCAACGGGAGTTGTCAAACTCCAATAGATCTATCAACTATACTCGCGTTCGCGTGGGTAAAATATCCCAAACGATTAGATTCATGAATTTTGGTTATGTAGTAGTGGCAGTTTGTTTACTCGTGCAACAACCAAAGAAAAAGACTTGTATTCGGTTTTAAGTAAAGCAAGTAGCACGTATCCCCCTCACAGGGTTTGTAAAGCATTTAGAGTGAAAAGTTTTAAAAAGATGTGAGGCTACGAAACTCACCTGGGCTTAGGGAATTCTAACTAGTGTAAAGAGTGACTCGGAAACTAGACTGCCTTACTCACGTATCCTGATGTTGTTGTTGTTGTTGTGGATGTATGTCAAGCTTTAGTTGTTTAGTTTATGTTTCTTAAGTAATTATTCTTAGGGTTTTTAGAGTTTTAGATATAACATAACACCGTTCAGGCCATCATAATTCAGAAGTATAAGACTCCTCACATGAAGCTCCCTACTATTGTATTATGTTATCAACATAATACCGTTCGGGCCATCATAATTCAGAAGTTAATACTCCTCACATGAAGCTCCTTACTATTGAGTCATGTTGTTATTAGGGTTTAGTTATAACATAACACCGTTCG
Organism: Artemisia annua; assembly: GCA_014162995.1. Lineage (NCBI taxonomy): Eukaryota > Viridiplantae > Streptophyta > Magnoliopsida > Asterales > Asteraceae > Artemisia > Artemisia annua. The sequence continues at coordinate 38,933 of LBNU01000153.1, forward strand.
GGCCATCATAATTCAGAAGTATATGCAATAATCGTTTGAGGAGTCAGGGCACTTTAAATCGTAAACCCAACAAACTCGTCATAACGAAATATCCACATAGTACTCCTCACATGAAGCTCCATAGTATTGTGTTATACTTCTAAGTTTAAAATAGGTTTGCTATATATATGAAATAGTTTACTTTATATCCTTTAAGTTTAGTATATTTACTAAATAAATCCTAGACTTATAATACTTATATTACTTAGGTTTATAACTATCTATACTTGACACAACTAGTCCCTATACTTCTATATTTTGAGAAAATGACAGAAATGACCCTTGGACTCTTAAGTTTTCTATATTTACCCTTTATACCCCTATCTTTATAACTTTTGCAAAACTAGTCCTTTTAAGTTTATAACTACTTAAGTTTTTATCCTACAGTTTTATAATTTTTGTAAAAAGGGTCCTTATACTTATAACTTCTAAGAAATGTCAAAAATAGTCCCTAGACTCTATATTTTCAGAAAATTACCATATATACCCCTATGCATGGAAAACTTTGCAAAACTAGTCCTAATTCCATGCAAACTATATTTTTATGAAACAAAAAGGTTTCCTAGCTTATGTTTAACTAGTTTTAGCTTATCTAAGTTACCTAAGTCATATTTTAGCTTATGTAAAGGGCTTATAGCATATATTTAGGGTTTATTCTATGATTAGGGTTTTAAAAAGTAAACTAGCAAATGATTATGACCAAGGCTTAGGCAAGGGATCCTATGGGTTCTAAGGTATCCTATATCTATCCTAAGACTAAACTAAAGCTACTAGATCAAAAGTTAAAGCTTACCTAGGTCGTGAAATGGGTAACGAGGGTTTAGGGTTTTCTAGGGTATCTCTCGGCTCAAACTCAAACTCGACACAACCAAGGCCTTACTACACGAGCTCTAGGGCTTCTAGGGACTTAGTACTACAGAATGTATGGGTGGTAAAGAAGAGAAGAGGTGTGGAGAAGAAATGAGGGAGAGGGGGTATTTATAGCCCGATAAGGAGTTGCGAGCAAGAAAAGGGTGTAGAGGTGTCGTGCAAGGGAGGGATGGAGTAAGCAAGGGTAGGGGAGGTCGTGGAAGGTCTAGAGGTGACGAGGACGAGCTAGGGTGGTAGCTAGGGGGCTGTAGAGGCCGGTTGTGGTGGAGGAGAGCCGAGAGAGGCAGTTTTGGGGTTAGTAGCTTACAAGGAGGTGATGCACCTCCTTGCTTGGGTGCTTGGAGGTGCTTTTAAGCTGCTAGGATGTTTAGTGATGGCTTAGGGTGATTAGGGGTGGATTAGTGGTGGATTAGGGGTAGATTAGTGGTGATTAGTGGTGGTTTAATGGTGATTAGTGATGGTTTAGACAAGTAGATGATGCACCTACTTGTATGGGTGCTTGTAAGGTGTTAGGGTGCTAGGTTGGTTAGAGTAAGGTGCTAGGGTGTTTGGTTGTAAGGTTTGAGGTAATAGAGTAGCCTAGTTCTAAGGTTTAGGTCTATTTCTAACCTAGTTTTGCCTAGAGTGAGTTTAGGGTTTTACCTAGGGTTTAGTGTCTAATTTAGGTTCCTAAGAGTGTTTAGTGACTAATCCTAAGTCCTAAAGAGTTTATTCTAAGTGATGGTAACTTATAGGAAAGATTTGGGTATATTTGACCTAGTTTTGTGACCAAAATGACCTATTTGTGTTTAGTGGGAGATTAGGGTTTATCCTAAGGTTTTGTGCCTAGATTAGTGTCCTATGAGTGTCTAATAATTAATCCTAAGTCCTAAGAGGCTTATACTAAGTGGTAGTGACTTATGGGAAAGTTTTGGGATAGTCTAGACCTAATTCTAGGAAGTTATAACCTAGTTATGGTTTTATACCTAAGGGACTTGCACCTAAGCTCTAATGGGTTGTATTAATGCCTAAAGGTCCTAAAGTATCCTAATGTTCCTAAGGTTACTCATACTTAAGCCTTGGACACTTTCAAACTGGTTTAACTAAGCATATAGGGTTTAGTAAGCACATAGATCTATTTAGGGTTTGTTTAGGGTTTATTATGGTGTTGTGGTAAGTTTAGTGTGTTAGGTTGGTAAATTACTTATTATGGTGTTGTTGTGATCTTATGCTTGACATACCAGAGGTTTATAGGGTGTGAGTGTTGAGTTGTTTGGCTTGTGAGGATACGTGGGCAAGTCTAGAGAGTCATGCAAGTAATCAATGCACATAAAAAGCAAAAATTTACCTGTGAAATACCTACTATAGGTATTTGCAATGGGAATGATAGTGATGAGATTTTGTGGGTTGTTACACATCCATTTTTATTTGTTTTTCTTACATTTTCATACGTTTTTGTCAGTTTTTATACGTTTTCACTTGTTTTCATATGTTTTTGTCGGTTTTTATACGTTTTCGTCCATTTTTTACGTTTTCATCAACTTTTCTTACCTTTTCATTTGTTTATCCGTTTTCATCAGTTTCACACGTTTTTATATGTTTACTTACGTTTTCATACATACAAAAATGTATAAAAACGCATAAAAGTGTACAAAAACGTTTAAAAAGGTACTAAAATGTATAAAATCGTACAAAACCGTACAAAAATGTATAAGAACATACAAAAACGGATTAAAACGTACAAAACATACGAAAAACAGACGAGGACATATAAAAATCGGGCAAAAACGTATGAATACGTAAGTAAACGTATAAGAACGTATGAAATGGATGAAAACGGATGAAACGTATGAAAACGGATGAAACGTATGAAAACGGAAGAAAACGTATAAAACGGAAGAAAACATATAAAAACGGATAAAAACCTATAAAATCGGATGAAACCATATAAAAATGTATGAAAACGTAAGAAATGGGCGAAAACGTATAAAACATATCAAAACGTATAAAAGCGGTTGAAAACGTAAGAAAAATGTATAAAAATGGACTAAAATGTATAAAAACAGATATTAAATCCAACGGAAAATGTTAAAACAAATATAAAATGGTTTATTTACACCACTGGACGCTTAGTCCAGTGGTTAGGGCGTTGCTTTGTAAGGCAAAAGACCCAAGTTCGAGCATTGCCGTTTTTTAGTTTAATTCTAAAAAACTGTCCTTAGTCCTTAGGACCAACGGTGCAAAAAATGTTGCACGAGGAGTAAGGGTGCAAATATTTTCTCTCGCGTTAGAAGATAACAGAGAAATTATTTGCACCGTTAGTCCTCATACTAACAAAAGGATGTATTGTGGTTAACGTTTATTAACAGAGGGATGTATGTGTTTCAACTTAGTAGCGAGGGATGTATAGCGTGAAATGGAATAAACCACAGGGATATATTTTTTGAGTAAATTACACCGTTGGTCCCTAAACTTGTCCCAGATTTCATATGACATCCAAAAATGTGAAAACTTTCGTTTTTGATCCAAAATCAAGTTTTTATTACGCCGCGAGTCCAAAATCCTGACGGTCGTTAGATTTCCCAGTTAAGTCGGTCCTCACGTGCATCCCACACGAGGGTAGTTTCGTCCGATCACTTTTTCCCACTTTCCCCAGCTACCACCTGACGACTTGTCATGTCAATGTTCCCGCCCTTATTATCCCCATTTTCCAACACAATTTCACATCATTTCTCTCACATAATTCATCTCACTATTAGAGGATAATCGGGTCAAGCCCGGTCTATGGGCTTAGGGTCCATTAGGGTTTACTCATGTAATCTCTATATAATGTGCATGAATAATAATGATAACCTATGGGGTTTACAATGTCAACACTCACAACTTGTCTCAATTGCACACAGTTAAACCCCAATCTTTTTCCTAAAAATTTTGTTCATAAATTTCTTATGGTTGTTCATCAAAATGGGTACTATTAAATGGAAGTTAATGGGTGACGATCAAGAATATTCTATTGATGAAGAGATGTATCAGAATGCAAAGGATGATTATAGTAAGTGTCCTACGTTGGTTAATTTTGTTTTAGTTTTAGTTTTAATTTTGTTCGATTAGGTATAAAATGGTTCACATTCTATATTCATGAGTCCCTAATTGTTGTTTGACTTTTTGCAGAAGATCTTCCTACTTGCTTTTGTATGAGGATACACCGTGGAGGTGAGTTTGACTTGTTTTCTGGAAGGGTATACCGTAATGGTAGGAAAAGTATTGTTGATATGGTGGATACTGAAACGTTCTCGATTCACGACTTAGATGAAATGGTTCAGGACCTGGGTTGGACAGATAGAAAAATAATGTTTTATAACTTTCTTGAACCTGGTAAGAATCTTGATGTTGGCTTGCATTCATTATGTAGTGATGATGATGTACGTTATTTAAGTACGTTTATAGCTGAGCATAAGGTCATTGAAGTGTACATAGAACATGTAGTATCCAAAGTAGGAACTTACTTCAAGCTATATCAGGCAATGGGTCTTGTTCTTAATGAAATAGACGAGGACAATGATGCTAGTCCTAGTAACCGTATGCTTATTGGTAGTAGTATTTCTAGAAGAACTCGATCTAAGAGGCTATTATTGGAATATGTTATTCCTGAGGAGGCTGAAGTAAGTGATGAAATTAGTAGGTTTACTGAGTTACCTAATGAAGAGCAAAGGGTGAATGAAATACCAACTCAAGAGTCTAGGTTTACTGAGTTACCTAATGAAGAGCCAAGGGTTAATGAAATACCAACTCAAGAGTCTAGGTTTACACAATTACCTGTTAAGGAGTCTTATGTTCCAGCTTTGGATGAAGAACTAGATGAGATAGATGGGGTATTTGGTAGTATAAACTTAAGTCAGTTTGGAGATAATGTTACACAGGAACATGTAGCTGAAGATTCTTTGAGGGTAAAAGATTATGAGCTAGATCATATGGTTGTTGATGATAACGTTAGGGTAGGTCAAAATGAAGAAAACCTAGATAATGTGGATCCTATGGTTGTTGATGGTCATGCTACGTTAGAGGAAACTAATGAGCAAGTGAATGCTAGTAATGTAGGTGATGATTCTGTGGGTTTAGATAGAAGTAATGATCAAATGAATGGAAATGTAGGTGGTGATCATGTGAATGCTAACAACAGTCCTGAAAACATTATTAATGATAATGGTATACCGATTATGGTTGATGATGTGTATTCACTACGTGGTCCTTTTGAGAATAATGATGATGATGACAGTTATGTTTATGATACTGAAAGTGAGGAGGATACTGAAAGTGAGGAGGAAGATGAGGTATTTTTGATGAGAATAACGTTATCCATGAACCTCATGTTGATACACATTTTTGTTTTGGTAATTCAGCTGAGAAGGTTATCCCTAGTCTTTTCGCAAATTTAAACAATCAAGTTACAGATACCATGATTGCTGATACTCAGGCAGAAGTTTATGATTCAGATGAATTTGATAGTGACTTTGATGAAGAAGTGGCTACTGATGTACAAAAGAAACTTAGGCAGTTAAGGAAGGAGAAAGAGAAAGATGAGTTTATAGTTAAGAAGTATGGGTTTTATGCAGGACAAAGATTTGGTTCTAGTAAGGATGTAAAAGATAGAGTTTACATGAATTCCATAGAAACTAGAAGAAAACTTAAACTGGTAAGGAATCAGAAAGTTAGAGTTAGGGCAAAATGTGAAGGTCTCATCCCTGTTTCTGACCTTAATAATGGGCCATTAAATGATTGGCCTTCTGTGGATGACCCATCAAAGGTAAGCCCAAGTCAGTCCACTGGTCCAACAACTAGGTCTAAGTCAAAAGTTTCTCCAGACAAAGACAAAGGAAAGGGAATATTTGAAGACACAAGTAATCAGAGCTGTCCATGGGAACTTTATTGCACCAAAGAGTTAGGTAAGGAGACTTGGATTTGCAAGACTCACCACAGTGAGCATTTATGTCAACAAACAAGGGACATTAAAGCTTGCAATTACAAATTTATTTCATTTCAAATAATGGATGAAGTTTCTATGGATCCAGAAATCCCTACTAAAGCAGTTCAAGATGCCCTTCAGAAGAAATAAGAAGTAAATGTTTCTAGAATGAAGTCATTCAGAGCCAAGGCTGCAGCTGACAAATTGATAGTGGGGGTTCACAAGGGTCAATATGCTTTACTAAGAGATTATGCTCAAGAGTTGATGACTCAAAATCCAGGAACCACAGTGAAATGTCAAGTAGAAATGCCTGATGATCATAAATGTCCTACTAGAGTATTCAGGAGAATATATGTGTGTCTTGGTGCATTAAAGAAAGGATTCAAAGCTAGTAGAAGAGAACTGTTGGGGTTGGATGGAGCTTTTATAAGTGGCCCATTCCCTGGCCAATTGTTAACAGCTGTTGGACTTGATGCTAACAATGGCATATATCCGGTTGCTTATGCCATAGTTGAAGCTGAATGCAAAGATTCATGGGTGTGGTTTTTGAACATGTTGGGGGATGACCTAGATCTACAGCAAAACTCCCATTTTACCTTCATATCTGATAGACAAAAGGTACAATACAATTTTATAATTTGAATTGGTTTGTATTATACTATTGTATATGTATTATAATACTTCAATTTTTTTTACAGGGTATTGTTCAAGCAATGAATGAAGTGTTTCCAAGTGCAGAACATAGATTCAGCTTAAGGCATATCCACGAAAACATGAAGAAGCAATGGAATGGACTTGCATACAAGCAACTGCTATGGAAGTGTGCTACAGCTACAACATTAACTAAGTTTGAAGCTGCAATGAAAGAACTTAAGGACTTAAATTTGGCTGCACATGACTGGTTAGCACAGATTCCACCAGAACACTGGTCCAGATCACACTTTTCAGGTAAATTCAATTAGCTTTTGTTAATTAATTATCATGATGTAATCAATTAATTCCTTACAAGATTATATATATTATTTCTGTATGTAGGAAGAGCTCATTCAGATGTGTTGCTGAATAACATGTGTGAAGTGTTGAATGGTAAGCTTGTCCGTGGTAGGGATAAACCTATTATCACTCTATTAGAGTTCATCAGGGAGTACTGCATGAAAAGAATTGTGAATGTTCAGAAAGCCATTGATAAGTGTTCTAGTCCTCTAACTCCTACAGCCACACTTATAATGTCAAAAATCAAAAATGTTGCTAGCAATTATAAAGTTATGTGGAATGGGGATCAAAAGTATCAGGTTACTGGATCTTTTGGGAAACAATGTGTAGTTGATGTTGAAAGAAAAAGATGTACGTGTAGGAGATGGGAGATTTCAGGCTTTCCTTGTAGGCATGTAGTTGCTGCAAACTGGAATATAGCTGTCAATGGCCAACCTATGTCACTACCAGAGGCAGGGTTGATAAGTGTTATTGGTTAGAAACTTGGAAAGAAGTTTACAGTTTCAAGATACAACCATGCAGTGGGAGGGCAGACTAGAAGAAATCTCCATGTCTTACAACACTAACTCATCTACATTATCACGCTTAAGTTGGCAGGCCTAAGAAGAAGAGGGTCAGATAACAATTGGAGGACACACCATGTGTTAAGGATGGTAAGTTGAGTAGGAAAGGGAGAACTGTTAGATGTTCTTCTTGTGGAAACCCGGGTCACAATAAACAGTCATGCAAGGGTCAAGGTGGTGCAACAACTTCTGGGTCAAAAAATACAAGCAAAGGAAAACGGAAAAATGTTGAAGCTTCTGGTGGTTCATCTAGTAATCCAAGACCCCGCAAGAAAGTCAGGTTTTGTTTGGATGATTACATAGAAGGTTCACCATCTTTTGTTGCAAGAGAAGGTATTAAATGCTTAGTCTTATTAAGTTGTTGTATTTTGTATGTTTTAATTATTTATCATTTGTTACAAATTTATATGATAATGTTGATAATGCAGGTGGAAGCAACACTGCTGGAAATGGCACTCCTCCTTCTACAAATCAAAGTGGTCAAAGGTCAGGTGCATCTACTGCTACTCCTCCTTCTGCAAATCAAAGTGGTCAAAGTTCAGGTGCATCTACTGCTACAAGAGAAAGCCAAAGGCATCCTAATGCAACTCCAAGCTCTCAAAGTGGAATTTCTAGCGGAAGCAGAAGTCCTGGATCACCAAGATGGAACAGACATGCAATAAGGAATGGCATATATAGAGGTGGTGGAGTTAGTAAGAGAGTTGGACCTGATACACCAAACAAGACTTGAGCAGGATTACTTTGGAGTTAGAAAGTTATGACAGATGTTTGAACATGTTTAAGACTTATTTTTATTTGTTTTCGTGTCTTTGAATTTATGTTTAAGACTTGGTACTAGGCCATTGCAATTTTCAAGTCATTGCAACTTGTTGCATTGACAATATGCAATTAAAGGCTTTTATGACTAATATTCTACATGTTTAGCTAATTTTCTGTTGGTGCAAATGACATGATGAGTTGCATCAGCATAATGCAATTGAAAAAATGCAAATTATTATGACTATTTTGAAAAAACAAAGTCAACAAGGTATAAAAGTTGCATTTACTTGGGTTGTAGTTTGCAAAAACCATTGATTGCATCTGCATAATGCAATTGAAAACATGCAAATTCTTATGACTATTTTGACATAAACTAAGTCAACAAGGTTTTAAAGTTCTATTCACTAGGGTTTTAGTATGCAAAAACCATTTTTTTTCATGTTAGTGCAAAACTCAACTTTCAATTTTTAACCAAAGCAAACTGAACATGCTTAATACCATTATGTTGGATTATAATAGACAAAATTAACCCAATGAGATAATGGTCAAGTACTTATGTTTATCCCATTTCAAAGTCAACAAGTAAATGCTAAGTTTAACCACGACATAAAACAATAACAATAAAACAATGACAATATCACAACTACATCAATGCTTAATACCATTGAACTAATACTTCATAAGCAGCAAAAAATTACACGGGTGATGAAATACATCTTACTAACAAAAAAAGAAAATCATAACCCATCACCTACTCTATTCCCAGCTGCTACTTCACATGTAAAATAACACGAAAAAAAATAAATAAATAAAAAAAAATAAAAAAAGCTTAAGATAAAGTATTTCTTCATTTTAGCAGCTTTACGTCTTGTACCATCTAGTGTAGCTTGGATAGCATTGCTTGACCTTAATAGACCGGGGATGATTGAAACTGATCTTGCACACATGGGGGGATCGTATCAGTCAATAAAATCACAACAACCTTAGAACCTACGTCCTGGATTTCGATTGGTCCATGATGTGCGAATTACCGCGGTTTGTCCACACCAGCACTGCACCATTTTTTTTTCTTGCGCTTTTGNTATGTTTATCCCATTTCAAAGTCAACAAGTAAATGCTAAGTTTAACCACGACATAAAACAATAACAATAAAACAATGACAATATCACAACTACATCAATGCTTAATACCATTGAACTAATACTTCATAAGCAGCAAAAAATTACACGGGTGATGAAATACATCTTACTAACAAAAAAAGAAAATCATAACCCATCACCTACTCTATTCCCAGCTGCTACTTCACATGTAAAATAACACGAAAAAAAATAAATAAATAAAAAAAAATAAAAAAAGCTTAAGATAAAGTATTTCTTCATTTTAGCAGCTTTACGTCTTGTACCATCTAGTGTAGCTTGGATAGCATTGCTTGACCTTAATAGACCGGGGATGATTGAAACTGATCTTGCACACATGGGGGGATCGTATCAGTCAATAAAATCACAACAACCTTAGAACCTACGTCCTGGATTTCGATTGGTCCATGATGTGCGAATTACCGCGGTTTGTCCACACCAGCACTGCACCATTTTTTTTTCTTGCGCTTTTGGGTAAGAAGAAATAAATAAAGTTGAGTAGAGAGAGGGAGTGATGGAAATATTTGACTGAAAAAAGAAAGGATTGTGGAATACGCTTTGCATGCAATCGAGATTTACAATAGATGTATCGAGATATGAAAAAGCATGTACACATGTGTGGATGGGAAGAAAGTGAACAGTCACCTACTCAAGTAAGACGGTTTGCTGGGGAAAGTGGGAAAAAGTGATCGGACGAAACTACCCTCGTGTGGGATGCACGTGTGGACCGACTTAACTGGGAAATCTAACGACCGTCAGGATTTTGGACTCGTGGCGTAATAAAAACTTGATTTTGGATCAAAAATGAAATTTTTCGCATTTTTGGATGTCGTATGAAATCTGAGACAAGTTTAGGGACCAACGGTGTAATTTACTCTATTTTTTTATTCATTAGAATATAAAACAAGATATCAACATTTTTTATTAGAAAATTGAACAGTAAATTTGAAAGACAAAGAGACAAAATTGAATGTTTTGTTACCTTGAGGTTTAAAATTATAACTTGTATCCAGGGGGTATACATGCAAAATTGCGAATAACTAAAGTATATGTGTCATTTGTGATCGTTGTCATATTTTAGGGCTTTTGACTTTTAACAAATCAAAGGTTAATCCATTTACCCTTTTTTCATTTCATTGCTATGAAATTGATTTTTATTACGTTGCAATTAAGGTTCCATTCATAATTAATCGGTAATTACTTTGCTCATTTTTATTTCTTCTTGTTGTTCTAAAAGTACTATTTTTATTCCAATTTGACCAGAATGAATTACAATCTAATTCGAATGTTTATTGTTGGATCATGATTTTATATTGTTTTTTGTAATCTTTTATGTTTGAAGCATTATTATAGTTATGAATTGATTTGTTAGATATCCTGTCAAGTTTAGTTTGGCTGTTAATGGTTGCTTCAAATATTAGAAATCAGGCTTTTGTGTTTGTAATGTATGAAAATTAAGTGTTTTTTTTTTTTTTTTTTTTTTTTTTTTTTTTTTTTTTTTTTTTTTTTTTTTTTTTTTTTTTTTTTAAAAATTTT
>LBNU01000153.1:60565-73280 GCA_014162995.1 Artemisia annua
TGTATCTTTGGTTGTTTATTCTAAACATGGTGACCTAACAAGTGGTATCATTCGCCTAGGGATATTAGAGGTTGTTTTTAGATTAGTTTGGGTAGTTTTGATCTCGTTTGGTTCGTGTTTAGGCTCGTTAGATTTCATTTTTTACTCGTTGGGTTTTTTATCTTAGTATAGTAAAGGTTTAGTATACATTAGTATAGGTAAAACTCTACTTTGGTACTCATTTAGATCGAAAAAAAAAGTGGTCAGTAAGTTTTTTTTGGGTTTCTGCGAGTAAGGATTTTAGGGATTCGCGAGTAAGAGAATTAAGTGGTTTCTGCAAGTATCAAGAAAAAGGCTTGCGAGTATCAGTTTTGATCCTTGCGAGTATCAGTCTTGGTCTTTGCGAGTATCAGTTATCTTTGGCGAGTAAGCCGTGTAATACCTTATCATCTTTGCGAGTAAGGTTTCTTATCTTGCGAGTATCTAAACAAACCTCTGCGAGTATCACTATATATCTTGCGAGTATCATTAACCCAATACTTGCGAGTATCGAAAAGAAATCTCCAATTATAACTATCATACGCCTTCTCAAAATCTACTTTAAATATTAACCCTTTTTTTCTCTTCGATTTCAAGAATTCCATTGTCTCATTCGCTATTAGTATACCATCTAAAATATACCTCCCCTTAATGAAAGCGCTTTGTATTGTAGCATCTCGTAAATTTTCCCATACGATTAGTAAATAAATAAAATGAATAATGAGTATTACGTGAATAAATACCATTTTTACGGATGACAAAATTTTTTTTATATATGACATGTTATATAAATCACTACGATAATTGTGATTGACCATTTGCCTAGGAACGATGCTTACACACAAACCTAGATAGTCTAATATCGCGAATATATTTTTAAAACGTTTATATTTTATAAATATACGTTTCGTATATTTACCGTACAATATTTATATATTTCCGGAGCCTACGAAAATTCCCGAAATTGCTCACTAATATTATTGGACCGTAACCCGACTCTCAAAACTCACTGATTGGGCCCACGTGACCCAATGGGCCATTAAAACCCAAACTGCAAGCCAAACGGACCCTTTATAATTATTTTTCTTTGTTTTGGGCCTGACCCACGAAAACAGTCCAGCAGGCCAAGCCCAAAACGCACCCTTTAAATTTTTGATTTCTTTTCTTGTTTTCCAGTCGCGACACCCACAAACACACCCATTTTCTTTCAAATTCGACACACAACCTAGTCCTATCTTTGCACCACTCGAATCACAACCTAGCTAATATTCAAGAATGATAAAGTTCATTTGATGTCTCGCTCATTTACTACCTCAAATCTGGCCAAAGTAAACCACCAAAACCGATTGTGCAATAAATCCAAAAACGTGTCAAAACATTCCTAATGACCTCCCAGCTCACCAATGCCCACAAAACTAACACTATACATCTTGTAAGACGTCAGGAATGAACAGGAGATCTCACTTACACATTCTCTTTATGTTTTCATTCGATTGGTCGAGTTTGTGGTGCCACACATTGGAACCAAGCCAACACACAACTCCTTTGGCATGTTTCATTTGTCATAAACTCTCCAAAACTCACTATAAAAACCTCCCATGCAAGCTCAGTTGATAGCATACACATATACGTACCACATTACAAATAATATAACGAAGGATAAGAGTCGATTTGGGACGAACCTTTTGCCCATCGTACCAGGTGTCGAAGTGATCCAAGAGTACCACACTTGCTCATCTTGAACCTTGAGTGGGTCGTGTACCAAGCTACGTTCATCCTTTGTGCCAAAGTGATCCATACGAACCATTTTACCCCACCCCCTAGAGGTGAGGTGAGAATATGGAGAAACCTTGTCTATATTTCTTTTCATTATTTTTCATTACGTACGTTTTTTCTTGTCTATTTATCTCAAATTCTAAAAACACGACATACACATTTTATTCGACATATATAATCTTTGACAAGTTGTCTAACTAAAATAAAAAAGTTTCAAACTAGATAATAACGTTTAACCATTTATTTCGACACGTTTATATGTCACATTGACCTATTCGAAAATAAGTAAAAGACTTGGAATTTTTCTAAGTATGGAAACTGTTTCAATATAAGTTTTGGGTCAGATACTTAGCCTCGTTATTTCTAAATCTTGACACATGACAAGTTATTTTTAAAGCTTGACCTCGTTAACAACTTGGCAAACAACTAGGGAACATATTTTGTTTGACTTTATAAACGTGTTTAAGCTATTTACTTGAACCATTTTGATCAACCAAAAAAACTGGTTTCTATAAAACTTTAAAAGTTAAAGTTGGGCTTGTTAGCCCGTTAAGCTGTTTATGAGCTTATTCGATAAGCTGGTCTCATAAGCTCACTTGTAACATTTTTATAACATAAAAATAAACCCAAGACCAAGCCCAAAACTCTCGTAAGCCCACTGGATCGCAAAACCTTAAGGGGCCCTTAAATAGTCTCGTTAAGGCCCATTAAGTGTAAAAAGGACTTTTTAAGCTAATAAGCAGTTTCTATAAGTTGATTAAGCTGTTCTGAACTTATAGAAAAAGTTAAAATGTTAAATTTCAAGTTTGGTAATTTTTGGACTAACTTTGCAAAATTTTATAACCGAGGGACTAAAACTGCCAAAATGGCAAACTATGGGTTAAAACTGTCAAAAAAAATTTTGAGTTACAAACTGTTAATATTGAAACTTGGAGTGGGCATGTAAACCGGCACGGACTTAAATAAATGTTTTGATACATTTCAAATAAACTTGTTGTTAAATTATGAAACATCTTAATGTCTTGATTATTTGGTATTTTGAATAAAACTAAACTTTAAAACGTCACTTTGTGTCGTTTTCTATGATTGTGACAAAGATCCTTGAAGTAATACCCTGAAAGTCTTCCGCTGTCATTATTAAGTCTTCCGCTGTTATTGACAAATTTTGGGGGTGTTACAGATTGGTATTCAGAGCCACGGTTATAGAGAACCAGATGTTTTGAACACTGGACTATAACTATGCTTTTAAACGGACCATTTTTACAAAATACCACCTTATGCCCTCCGTGCCTACGCGTTTCCAAACATCTGGTAGAGATGTTACTTTTCGTATGACTTCTTGTAATATTATCATGTTTATGATTATGCTAATGAGTTGTATTTACTAATCGGGATTATTACAGTACCATATCTTCCAACCCCAACCCAATTGACTTATCATCTGACTCGGAGGCTTCTCCTCCAACAGCATCTGGTCCTATTCGCAGAAATAGGCAAATTAGGCAACATCAGCCTTATGAACCAGCCTCTACTGGAAAGGTTCCTCAATGTTCCAAAGAAAAGGAAACTCTTAAGGGTACTGTTCAGGAAGAACTAAGTACTCCACCACCAGTTGTGCTACCTACTATCTTCTACCAGCAGACCACCACAGTACCACTGACATCTACTGATCCACCACCAACATCTCCACCAAAAATGTCTCATAGTGCTCCTATGTCATCCCGCCGAAGGACCTATCATGTGCGTCCATCAGTATCAGCTCCTTGTGTCCGAAATGAAACAGGTAGAAACCGAAGGACCCGTAAGCGAGTGGATACTCGCAAATGGTCTTTCTTGTTACCAATCCTGCACTACTGGCGATCTCAAGAGGGTGCCCCGAATGCTAGAGAACTTGGGGAAAGTTCTTACCATGCTGCATCCCGAATTATCCCGGTTACTGGAGAGCCCGTTCATCACACCGTTCCATTGTTGGCAGCTAGGCTTGTCCGACATGAGGATAGACTTGATGCCATTGCCACTATAATTAACAACTTCCCTAATGAGCATGTGGAAATCCTGACAGGTGAGGTTGACAAACTGGTGATCGGTCAACTAGCAACGGAAACTATGATTGAACAGCTGAGTACACAGTTTGGAGAGGCAATGGAATTCATAGGGCTATTGTGTTCAGCCAGCACTACATTGGACACGATAATGGCAGCCATGGATCGTGAACTTGGAGAGGTCAGTGCTCAGAACATAGCACTTAGACATGCCCTCCAGGAATCCCAGGCAAGAGAAGCAGCTAGGGATCAAACCATTGAGAACATATCTACCATGATCCAAGAGCTCCAACGTCGTATGGATGATGCACAAGGAAAGCCATAGATCAGGAGACTTGTCAAACTAGCATATCCAACATCATATTAATAAAGAAGCTTGTATTTAATGTTCTGTGAAACAAGTCATACAAGCATTAATAAGTGATGTATTGCAAATGACAATGATTTATAAATTCCATGTTTGATCATATCCTCACATGCGTTATATATACTGGCTAGTAAAACATGAATTACTATTATAACTATAACCCATTCTTGTTTCTCGAAGTATGATAACTTGGTCCTTAGAAGTTTCTAAATATATGCTTTCTTCGTTGTTAATAGAAGCATGTCCCGACCAAAGAGAGCAACCGCAACTGCACCGCCTGCACCTGCAGCTGCAGCAACAATGACACCTGAAGCAATCCAACAAGCTATCACAAATGGTGTCAATGCGGTTCTAGCTGAACAAGCCGCAACACAAGACCGCAATAGAGGCGCCGGCGTGCAAGCAGCACCTGCAGCACGCCGATGTACCTACAAAGACTTCATGGCATGTCAACCGACATACTTCAAGGGAACCGAAGGAGTAACTGAGCTAGCTCATTGGTTTGAGCGAAGTGAAACTGTGTTCCAAAGAAGTGGCTGCATTGAGAACGATAAGGTTACCTTTGCAACAGGAACTCTAATGCAAGATGCCCTGTCTTGGTGGAATGCTACTGTGCAGACTCTAGGAACAACAGTAGCATATCAGCTCTCTTGGGCTGAATTTAAGGCCAAGATATTAAGGAAATACTGTCCTCGTTCGGAGTTAAGGAAGCTGGAAGATGAATTCCACGAGTTAGTAGTAAATGGAGTTGACCTAAGGACCTACAACCGAAGGTACAAGGAGCTCAAGGTACTATGTCCATCTATGGTACCAGACCTTGAAAAGACTCTGGAAAAGTACATCGAAGGACTTCCCCGGAGCATAGAAGGAAATGTCACTTCATCCAACCCTGCATCCTTGGAAACCGCTATAGAACTAGCTCAGAAATTATTGGATCGGGAAGTGAACTGCAATGAACTCAAGAGGAAGCCGGACGACAAAAGAACCACCCATCACAACAGCAACAATTATCAAGGCAACATCAGCAACCACCGCAGCAACAACAATCACAACAACAACAACCGCAACAACAACCAGTACCACAACAACCGCAACGCTCACCGAAGGCAAGAAAACAACAAGGCATTTGCTGCCACGGAAAGCAAGGGTTACAACGGCTCCAAACCACAATGTAACCGATGCAAGCTTCACCACGATGGTACCTGCACCATCAAGTGCCACAAATGTCAAAAGATTGGTCATGTGGCTAAGAATTGTAGAAGCCCTGCTACGGGAAGCAACTTACAACCTGTGACCCCTACTTGCTATGGATGTGGAGAAATAGGACACATCAGAAGCAACTGCCCGAAAGGAAATGGACAAAACAGTGCTCGAGCTAGAGCGTATGTACTTAGAGACGGCAATGCACCTGACGTTGTCACCGGTACGTTCTTACTAAATCATCATAATGCTAAAGTATTGTTTGATTCGGGCGCATATAAAAGTTTTGTGTCAGATACTTTTGCACCTTTACTTGATATTTCTCCCTCTAACCTAGATACCACTTACGAAATCGAAATGGCTAATGGGAATCTAATCGGCACCAACACTGTCATGAAAGATTGTACCCTAACTCTATTAGAAACACCTTTTCCCATCGATCTAATGCCTGTAGAACTTGGAAGTTTTGACGCCATCATCGGCAGGGATTGGTTATCCAAACATTGTGCCAGAATTCACTGTGACGAAAAAGTTGTTCACATCCCACTCGAGGATGAAACTCTCATTGTCCAAGGGGACAAAGGTAAAACTCGCTATGGGACCATCTCGTACGCTAGAGTGGTAAAACACTTGAATAAAGGTTGCCAAGTGTTCATGATTCATGTAACGGAAGAAAAGTCAACAGAAAAACAACTTGAAAATGTTCCTATTGTTAAGGATTTTCCGGAAGTATTTCCCAAAGATTTGCCCGGTCTTCCACCAACCCGTCAAGTAGAATTTCGGATTGAACTAGTACCTGGAGCAGCACCAGTGGCTAGAGCACCTTATAGGTTAGCACCATCTGAAATGAAAGAACTATCGGAGCAATTGAAAGAATTGTCTTATAAAGGTTTTATTCGACCAAGCTCATCACCCTGGGGAGCCCCGGTATTATTCGTTAAGAAGAAGGATGGATCCTTCCGAATGTTCATCGATTACCGGGAGTTGAACAAACTTACGGTAAAGAATCGGTACCCCTTACCCAGAATCGATGACCTATTTGACCAATTACAAGGATCGAGTGTGTACTCGAAAATTGATTTAAAGTCGGGATATCATCAGCTAAGAGTTCGAGAAGAGGATATTCCCAAGACTGCATTCAGAACACGCTATGGACATTACGAATTTCAAGTGATGCCATTTGGTCTGACCAACGCACCCGCAGTATTCATGGACTTAATGAACCGAGTATGTAAGCCATACCTAGATAAGTTTGTGATAGTGTTCATCGACGACATTCTGATCTACTCACGTAGCGAGGAAGAACATGCCGAACACTTAAAGATTGTCCTAGAACTACTCAAGAAAGAAGAGTTGTACGCTAAGTTCTCGAAATGTGACTTCTGGATTCGCACTGTACAATTTCTAGGACATGTCATCAATAGTCAAGGTATTCATGTAGACCCTGCAAAGATAGAGGCCGTTAAAGGTTGGGCATCTCCTACGAATCCCACAGAGATACGCCAATTTTTAGGACTTGCAGGTTACTACCGACGATTTATTGAAGGTTTTTCCAAAATTTCAAAACCTTTAACCAAGTTAACCCAGAAGAATGAGAAATATACCTGGGGAGAGAATGAAGAATTAGCCTTCCAACTACTGAAACAGAAGCTTTGTGAAGCACCGATTTTAGCGCTACCTGAAGGAAGTGAAGATTTCATAGTATATTGTGACGCTTCGTATCACGGATTAGGAGCAGTCTTGATGCAAAGAAGCAAAGTGATAGCCTATGCCTCACGACAATTGAAGAAACATGAGGAAAACTACACCACTCACGACTTAGAACTAGGAGCGGTAGTGTTTGCTCTTAGGTTGTGGAGACACTACTTATATGGCACCAAATGTACCGTGTTCACTGACCACAAAAGTCTTCAACATATTTTAGACCAAAAGGAATTGAACATGAGACAACGCTGTTGGTTGGAGCTACTCAGCGACTATGATTGTGAGATTCGCTATCATCCCGGAAAGGCCAATGTAGTAGCAGACGCGTTGAGCCGGAAAGAACGATTGAAACCTCTCAGGGTTAAATCATTAGGAATGACCATTTGTTCACCCCTTCCATCACAAATCCTTGCTTCTCAAAGCGAAGCTCTTAAAGAGGAAAATAGACCAAAGGAAAGGATTTATGGTATGCCTGAAAACAATAACGGTTTCGTGAAAAGATCTGATGGAATGCTTTGTTTTAAGGATAGAAGTTGGGTCCCGCTCTTTGGAGGAATTCGTGATCCCATCATGTATGAGTCTCACAAGTCAAAATACTCCATTCACCCGGGTTCCGACAAGATGTACCAAGATTTAAAGAAACTCTATTGGTGGCCGAACATGGCCGACATCGCTGAATACGTCAGTAAATGTCTAACATGTTCGAGAGTGAAGACGGAATATCATAAACCGTCAGGACTACTTGTACAACCGGAACTCCCAGTGTAGAAATGGGAACGTATTACTATGGACTTGATCACCAAACTTCTAAAAACCTCAACCGGATTTGACACGATATGGCTTATCGTTGATCGTCTCACAAAATCCGCTCATTTCCTACCAATTAAGGAAACTGATGAAATGAACACTCTTGCTCAGTTGTACCTAAAAGAAATAGTTTCACGGCATGGAGTGCCGATTTCAATCATATCAGATCGTGACACTCGTTTCACCTCTCATTTTTGGAAATCTTTACAAAAAGCCTTAGGAACAAAGCTGGATATGAGCACAGCATATCACCCTCAAACCGATGGGCAAAGTGAGAGAACAATCCAAACCTTAGAGGACATGCTTCGAGCATGTGTCATTGACTTTGGAAAAGGTTGAGACAAACACTTGCCTTTGGCTGAATTCTCATACAACAACAGTTATCATGCCAGTATTAAGGCAGCATCATTCGAAGCACTTTATGGTAGAAAGTGTAGATCGCCCGTTTGTTGGGCAGAAGTTGGAGAAGTACAACTCACTGGACCAGATCTAGTTCATGAGACTACCGAGAAGATTATCAAAATCAAACAACGCTTACAAGCTGCTAAAGACCGACAGAAAAGTTACGCCAACCTAAAGCGGAAATCCATGGATTTTCAGATCGGAGATAAAGTTATGTTAAAAGTATCACCATGGAAAGGAATGATACGATTCAGAAAATGGGGAAAGTTAAACCCCAGATACATCGGTCCATTCAAAATCCTAGAAAGGATAGGACCCGTGGCATATAAGCTCGAACTACCGGAAGAACTTAGTCGTGTTCACGACACCTTTCATGTGTCAAACCTCAAGAAGTGTTTATCAGATGAATCTTTGATTATTCCGTTGAAAGAGTTACAACTCGATGATAAACTCATTTTCACCGAGGAACCGGTGGAAGTCATGGATAGGGAAATCAAACAGCTTAAACAAAACCGTATCCCTATTATAAAAGTTCGTTGGGACTCCAAGCGAGGACCGGAGTACACTTGGGAGCGCGAGGATCAGATTCGCACCAAGTACCCACATCTCTTTTCATAGACACCCTTGGCAACTATCTTAAACTGAAATTCCGGGACGGAATTTTCTGTAAGGGGTATGTACTGTAGCATCTCGTAAATTTTCCCATACGATTAGTAAATAAATAAAATGAATAATGAGTATTGCGTGAATAAATACCATTTTTACGGATGACAATTTTTTTTTATATATATGACATGTTATATAAATCACTACGATAATTGTGATTGACCATTTGCCTAGGAACGATGCTTACACACAAACCTAGATAGTCTAATATCGCGAATATATTTTTAAAACATTTATATTTTATAAATATATGTTTCGTATATTTACCGTACAATATTTATATATTTCCGGAGCCTACGAAAATTCCTGAAATTGCTCACTAATATTATTGGACCGTAACCCGACTCTCAAAACTCACTGATTGGGCGCACGTGACCCAATGGGCCATTAAAACCCAAGCTGCAAGCCAAACGTTATAATTATTTTTCTTTGTTTTGGGCCTGACCCACGAAAACAGTCCAGCAGGCCAAGCCCAAAACGCACCCTTTATATTTTTGTTTTCTTTTCTTGTTTTCCAGTCGCGACACCTACAAACACACCCATTTTCTTTCTAATTCGACACACAACCTAGTCCTATCTTTGCACCACTCGAATCACAACCTAGATAATATTCAAGAATGATAAAGTTCATTTGATGTCTCGCTCATTTACTAACACTATACATCTTGTAAGACGTCAGGAATGAACAGGAGATCTCACTTACACATTCTCTTTGTGTTTTCATTTTATTGGTCGAGTTTGTGGTGCCACACATTGGAACCAAGCCAACACACAACTCCTTTGGCATGTTTCATTTGTCATAAACTCTCCAAAACTCACTATAAAAACCTCCCATGCAAGCTCAGTTGATAGCATACACATATACGTACCACATTACAAATAATAACGAAGGATAAGAGTCGATTTGGGACGAACCTTTTGCCCATCGTACGAGGTGTCGAAGTGATCCAAGAGTACCACACTTGCTCATCTTGAACCTTTGGTGGGTCGTGTACCAAGCTACGTTCATCCTTTGTGCCAAAGTGATCCATACGAACCATTTTACCCCACCCCTAGAGGTGAGGTGACAATATGGAAAAACCTTGTCTATATTTCTTTTCATTATTTTTCATTTCGTACGTTTTTTCTTGTCTATTTATCTCAAATTCTAAAAACACGACATACACATTTTATTCGACATATATAATCTTTGACAAGTTGTCTAACTAAAATAACAAAGTTTCGAACTAGATAATAACGTTTAACCATTTATTTCGACACGTTTGTATGTCACATTGACCTATTCGAAAATAAGTAAAAGACTTGGAATTTTTCTAAGTATGGAAACTGTTTCAATATAAGTTTTGGGTCAGATACTTAGCCTCGTTATTTCTAAATCTTGACACATGACAAGTTATTTTTAAAGCTCGACCTCGTTAACAACTTGGCAAACAACTAGGGAACATATTTTGTTTGACTTTATAAACGTGTTTAAGCTATTTACTCGAACCATTTTGATCGACCAAAAAACTGGTTTCTATAAAACTTTAAAAGTTAAAGTTGGGCTTGTTAGCCCGTTAAGCTGTTTATGAGCTTATTCGATAAGCTGGTCTCATAAGCTCACTTGTAACATTTTTATAACATAAAAATAAACCCAAGACCAAGCCCAAAACTCTCGTAAGCCCACTGGATCGCAAAACCTTAATAGGCCCTTAAATAGTCTCGTTAAGGCCCCTTAAGTGTAAAAAGGACTTTTTAAGCTAATAAGCAGTTTCTATAAGTTGATTAAGCTGTTCTGAACTTATAGAAAAAGTTAAAATGTTAAATTTCAAGTTTGGTAATTTTTGGACTAACTTTGCAAAATTTTATAACCGAGGGACTAAAACTGCCAAAATGGCAAACTATGGGTTAAAACTGTCAAAACAGAATTTTTGAGTTACAAACTGTTAATATTGAAACTTGGAGTGGGCATGTAAACCGGCACGGATTTAAATAAATGTTTTGATACATTTCAAATAAACTTGTTAAATTATGAAACATCTTAATGTCTTGATTATTTGGTATTTTGAATAAAACTAAACTTTAAAACGTCACTTTGTGTCATTTTCTATGATTGTGACAAAGATCCTTGAAGTAATACCCCGAAAGTCTTCCGCTGTCATTATTAAGTCTTCCGCTGTTATTGACAAATTTTGGGGGTGTTACATGTATGTCCCCCACAACATTACCCACCACTTTCTTGATTCTCTCTAATAAAACTTTTGCAATTATTTTATAGTAACAACCAATTAAACTAATGGGATGAAAGTCCCCGAGTTCAATTGGGTCCGCTACCTTAGGTATTATAGTCACAAAAGATGAATTGCACCCTTTTGAAATCTCCATTCGTTCCCAAAACCACTTCACCGCACCCATCAAATCTGGTTTCAATAAATTCCAAAATCTTCTAATAAACTTGAAGTTAAATCCATCCGGCCCCGGCGCTTTATCTCCCCCACAAGCTTTAATAGCCTCCCAAACTTCCGTTTCACTAAATTCCCTCTCCAAAAAAACCGCGTCCTCCGCACTAATTTTCTCCATGTTTTCGCAACAGAATATGGGTCGAGTTGTTCTCCCCTCTGTAAACAACACCTTATAATGTCTTGCTATTTCACTTTTTATTAAATTAGGTTCCTCACACTATAATCTATCAACCATAAGGCCTCTGATGTTATTCTTATTCTTCCTTCTTTTAATGTATGAATGAAAGAACTTTGAATTATCATCTCCTTCCATGTCCCATCTTACTCTAGCTTTTTGCCTAAGCATACTCTTATTTTCGTTTTTCTTTTCCATCCACAGCCGTCTTGCCTCCATCCAAGCCGACCTTTCATCTTCATTTAAATTTCTTTTTTCCGCTTCCAACTCCCATCTCATCGCTTCTCTTTTATAATACTCAATCTTCTTTTTAATCGTTCCAAATCTTTATATACTCCACTTTTTCATAACTTGCTTAACATTTTTCAATTTGTCTCTGAAACAACAATCTGGACGAATGCTCGTGACTTCCATCTTCCATGCCTCCTCCACTACTTGACCAATGTCGGGTTCTTTCAACCACACATCAAAAAATCGAAACGGTTTTGGGCGAAAGTCAAGCTCTAAGTTCTTTAATACAATAGGGCAATGATCTGAATGCTTTCGGTCTAGAGCAACCACTGAGAGATTACCCCATAAGCTAGCAAACTCGTCATTTAATAAGAAACGGACTAATTTACTGAATGTAATACCATCATCACTAACCCTAGTAAATTTCCGCCCACCCATTGGTACCTCCACAAGTCTCGCACTGTTTATGAATCCATTAAAGTCGCTCATTGATGAGACGAAAAGTGTACCCGTTTTAAGGGGTCATTTAAGCCCTAATTCTAGTAAATGTGATCAAATATTGCCCTAAATCGTTCCTTTTGTCATTTTAGGTACTTTTGAGAAGAATTCTGGAAAACATGCATACTTGGAGGTTTTTGGAGCATAAAAGTGAAGAAAACGACAAAGTCTCAAAAGAAGCTGGATTTCCTACCTGACGGCGTCAGAGTCACAAGGTGACGCCGTCAGCCAACGTTGACAAAGGAGTGAAATCAGATTACACTAGACGCCCTATGAAGAAAACAAGATGTTTACACCTGACGGCGTCAGGTGTTAGAGAAAGTAGGCCATCAGGTGTTAACTTAAAGAGTGACGGCCCAGAGCAAAATAAAGAGTGACGGCGTCACAA
>LBNU01000154.1:5496-15615 GCA_014162995.1 Artemisia annua
AAAACTTTTATTCGAGTAACAAATACATATAGTTATGAATATTATAAATACATTTATCTATTTTATTTTATTTATTTATTTTGCAAATATCTATTTTAAACTCATGTACAAACAAAACTAGTATTGTACTTGCACAAGTATTGATTGATCTACTTAACATGGGCCAAAGTAGCAAAAGCCCAAAACAAAGAACCCGACAACATCACGTGCCCACATTATAACATCTCCCCCAATTTGAAAAACAAAAACAAAACAATTAAAAATCACAACAAAACCCTAATTCTTATTAAA
The DNA here is from genome assembly GCA_014162995.1 of Artemisia annua. Taxonomy (NCBI): domain Eukaryota; kingdom Viridiplantae; phylum Streptophyta; class Magnoliopsida; order Asterales; family Asteraceae; genus Artemisia; species Artemisia annua. The sequence continues at coordinate 5,788 of LBNU01000154.1, forward strand.
CTTTACAGCCTCAAAAAGGGGCTTTTTTCAAATTGAACATCAATCTATTGATTACATGAGAGGAACTAAAAGGCTTGGTGTATCTGATTCAAGTGCTGATAACACTAATTCTTTTGTAAGTATCAGTTTTGTTAAATTTTTTATTTTTTTGAATTTTGATGGTTTTATTTGCTGTAATAGGTGATTAGGTGAAAAGGGTTTTTGTTTAATTGGGTTTTTTTGTTGGTAAAATTTTGATTTGGGTATTTTTTTACTGCTGTAATTTGAGGTTATTTATAGAAAGAAGTGATTTTTAAGGTTGATTTGATATAAAGATTTGAAATTTGAGGTTTTCTGAGCTGGATTTTGTATGTTAGAATTAGCAAGTTCTAAAGGGGTGTTTGTTTCGGCTTATATAGTGGGCTTATGACTTATTTGGTTTATGGCTTATGTTTCATAAGCTCGCTTTTTGTGGCTTATTTTCAAACTTTTCGACTTATATAAGCTTATATATAAGCCAAAAAAGTTTGAAAATAAGCTACAAAATGTGAGCTTATGAAACATAAGCCGAAAATTAAATAAGTCATAAGCTCGCTATATAAGCCGAAACAAACACCCCCTAATTTTAGTGTTTTTTTTACTGTTCTTACATGAGGTTCTTATTTAAAGTAGTATTTTTATGAATTTAAATTAGTGACTTTTATTAAGGATAAATAAATTCATTGATATGTTTGAGCTAGATGGTAGATATTAGAATTAGCAAATTGTCGTAAAGTTCTCTGTGTATAATGTTGTAAAGTTAAAGTTGGTATTGCTGTTAAGTCGTGTTTGGTATTTAAAGGTGGCATAAGCTTGTTTAGTTGATTGTGTGGTCTTGAGTATTCATTAGTGATATTTGGTTTCAGAGTAAAAAGATGATGGCAGGATCATCTCCACCGAAAGCAATGGGGAGTTCGTCTTTGGATATGGGTCGGGCTGAATCGGCGAGACAGCATGTTAGAGCTCTTAATAATCAATTTGCAAGGTCTGTGATATTCAGTCTTCCAGCTGCAACTTGCAGTATTTATGTTTATAGCATAATGTAATGTTAATGGTGTTTAGTGTTTACAAAGTTTGAATTTTGATTGTGCGCAGTTGGGTTCAAACTGAGTTACAAAATCACCCGGATGAACTTTGGGAAGATGGGGTTCGTGACTACTTGACTCACGCTTCAAATATTATGGTAGCGATCTGAACTTATAGCTAGTGATATATATTTTATATACTAAAAGTTTACTTTTTAACTTAGGAAACAGAATTGGTTATGACTGTTGATTTTCGTGATATAGGATAAATTTAGTGATGTTGTCAACTGGCTTAAATCAAATTCGAAAAGTAAAGACAATGTGAATGCATCCTTACAAGAGAAGTCTTTAGGTGCTCCTCCACCTTTTGGAACGAACTCAGTGTTTTCAAATTCAGGTTTTGCGAATCCATGGAGCAGTGGGCCCGTTGTCAATGGTGAAAATCTGTTGGAACAAAGTCAAAAGAAACTCGCTACGGGAAGTAAGGACAACGTGAAGAAGGTATCTTTTCAAGAGAATACCTTTAGCGCTTCTCCAGCTTCAGGAACGACCTCGATGTTTTCAACATCAAGTTTCACGAATTCATTCAGCGCTCCTCCACCTTCTGGAACGACCTCAGCGTTTTCAACTTCAAGTTTCAGTAATTCATTTAGTGCTCCTCCACCTTCTGGAACGACCTCGACATTTTCAACTTCAAGTTTTACGAATTCATTTAGCGCTTCTCCACCTTCTGGAACGACCTCAACATTTTCAACTTCAAGTTTCACGAATTCATTTAGCGCTCCTCCACCTTCTGGAACGACCTCGATGTTTTCAACTTCAAGTTTCACGAATTCATTTAGCACCGGATCCCTGTTCAGTACTCAATCTTCTTTTTCGTTTGGTAGGTGTCACTATGGTTATATATTTGGCATGTAACCTTTTTAAATAATTCTGACTTGTTTCTTTTTTCATTATTGTTAGGGGGACAAAGTTCAATTTCTGTAAAGACGGATGCTTCAAATAATGCAGATGATGGTAATACAGTTTACTCGTATAGTAACAAGTTTTATGAACTTATCAATCTTTTAATGTGATCGTTACTTTCTTCTCAAGTGGATACTTAGGTGTCCTTTGGTTTAGTTTATGGAATGACAATGTGTATAGATTTGATTAAGGGTTGGAATAAGAATGGATATGATAGTTTGAAAAGTATTGTTTGGTATAAAATTTGGGCTTGATTATTCTTTTAACTAAAAAAATAACTAAAACTATAAATGATTATTTTATTTGTGTATTTTTTATCGTAGCCAATTGTATTGTGTTTTCTCGTTTCACCTCAGAGAATTTTTTTTAATGAAATACTCCGTAAAACGTTAGTGATGGAATGAAAGATCCAAAGATAGAACTCTTGCCTCCCCTATGAGTAAACCCAAAATCTTGGAATGAATATTTACTTTTGATACCCATATCACAAACCAAACAATATTTCGTTACTTTCATTCCATTCCCTTATTTCCAGACACTAACCAAACACACCCTTACTCTTGGTGAATATATCGATTGAAATCATAATCTGTGACATCAATTTGTTAATTAGTATCTGAACTCTAAAGTTAACTATATAACAGATGATGCTGCTGAGCAGCCAAGCAGCCCATCTTTAAAGAAGACCGAAGAGGCTGGCATCCTTGTAGTGCATGAGGTCAAATGTAAGCTCTATGTCAAGGTAATCATCGAGAACTTTTTTTTGTTTGGTTTGCTACATTTAAGGTAATATGCACTTTTTGAAAACGAATTGCAATGTATGACTTGCAGATAGTCTAAAATAACCCTACGACTAGTTGACTTTAAATTAGATACTTACAATGCCCTTTTATAAAAGCAAAATGTTGGAACTTTATGCAGCGTCAAAGTCAACCCAACTAATAGTATATTGTAGTTATTGCAATCTTTCAATAAATGGAAACTTTGAGCAGAGAGAGTATCCTGTCTTTATACTTTTTTAGACCTCTATATTTTATATTTTGTAAACCGACTATGAAAGGATATATGCCTAAGTGAATGTTTTATATGGAAGTACTATGCAAAATTATGGTTGCTGGTTCATATAGTCTTATCTGACTTCCTCTTCTATCTTCAGTCAACTGACCCGGCAGATAAAGATACATGGAAAGATAGAGGCACGGGACAACTAGCTATCAAATGCAAAGAAGGCATTACTAAAGGCACCAAAGACTCCAAACCCACGGTTCTTGTTAGAAATGATGTATGATCTTTTCTGACTAATTACTGTTCCCTTAGCTGAATCTGGTCTCATATCTCGATATAATTTGTTGCAACTTATCTGCAGGTGGGAAGATTGCTGCTTAACGCGTTATTATATCCCGGCATAAAGACAAGCTTGCAAAAGAATTCCATTGTTGCTATTTTTCATACTGCGGTATGTTCATATACTTAAATAGATTGATCATATGATGGTAGATTGGCTTTAATAAGTTAATCATGTGATCATATTTTTCTATGTTGTCATAGGATGACAATGGGAGTGAGAATTCCAACGTTGTTGCACGGACCTTTTTGATAAGGACAAAGAGCCAGGAAGACAGGGACAAGCTTGCAGCCACTATTAAAGAGTATGCTCCTGCTGCTTGAACTTATCACCAATGTTATTCTCTCATGGGTGCATCTTTAACCAAAAACTATGCAAAACTGATGGCGGTGGTGTCAATGGGCTAATGTCATAAACGTGAAGACCACTCTAATGAAACAGGTAAGCACAATGGTGCTAGTCGAGGTCAGTTTATATACAACTTGGGGAAATGCCCACTTGTATATTGTCTGTATCGTATAAAATGTGATACAAAGTTGTACCATGGATTGCGGCTGAATACAACCAGAGAGCTATTTTTGTTTAGTCATACGAAGAATTTGCTGTATTTTTGCATGTTGCTTAGTGTTTTATACGTCCTGCTTGATCGAGCTTACGAAAATTCGAGGTTTGGAGGAAAGGGATCTCATTTTTTTTTTCGTAATTTAATTCATTAGCTCAATTTAATGGACGCATGGTTGTTTCCTTGGCTTGGAATCTCTGTTTTCATCAACATCAGTAGATTTGGTATTGGTAGCCAGTTTGTCGCATGGTTGTTTTAGTTGCATATGTTGGCCTGTAAAAAGTATCATCGTTAGGCTTTCAGGGGTTCATGTCAGTTTCTGAGCTTATTCGGTTTTGATAAGGCAAGATCATAAGAAGCTCAATTCATAACTTATATGGAACAAAGTTCCAACAAGGCAAACCGTAACGGAAGTGTTGGTTCATATGTTTGTGAGATAAATGAAAGGAAAATGAAAGTAAACGATAACTCATGATTTTAATTGGAGTAAAAGAAAAATAAATTATTCAAATTACATAGTCTTATAGTTTAAAAGTGGCATATTTGTCTTAAAAAAATATATGAATGTTTGCTTTACATTTCCTTCTAAAAATGTGGAGAAGATTTTGTAAGAAAAGTTTAACTCAAAGAACAAATTCATGATGTTGCAAAAAGCTTGTGAAAACAAAAATAAATAACTAAATAAATAAAATAAAAAATAATTGTGTCTCTGACTCCATGATTGCAAGTATAGGTCAAATGCCAACGTGATTTTACCAAGAATCAGACAATGCTATATTTTGTCAAAATGGGGTGTTTGGAAAGTGGTTTATGGGATTAGTAAGTATGCTTAACTTTGTTGTTTCATGTTGATAATGGTTTAAATTCTATGATTGCTATGTTGCATATGTGAAATTAGCATCCGATTGTACCCAAATAACAATGTTAAAGCACTAACTCATATGAATACTATGTATGACTTTTAAAGTTTGACTTTTGCAAGTCAATCTAAATGCATACAATTGCCCAAAATTGCCTAATTGGTAGGCTTTCATACCATTAGATCGCAAAGTTATGCAAGCATTCATAGACAATTACACAACCATTATAAAAAGTTTAGAAAACTACATATTGTCTTAATCTTCTACTACATAGCCATAGCAAAAGCATAACAGTTTATGCAAGTAAACATAAAATCATTCATTGAGCATCATCTTCATTTTTCTTGTCAGTCATCACTCTTCTCCTCTTGATTTATCTAGTTTGGTCTCCCACATTTCTTGTGCAACCACTTTATCTGGAATCACATCCCCATCATCATCAGCCAAGAAAACTCCATCATGTGCAACTATTGCAACATACAATTCATCTAAAATCAAATTTACATCAGAAACTACTTGTTCACCATTATCACCATCAACGGCCTCTTCTACAACCATTTCTTCAGCTACCACCTCAACTGGAACCACATCCCCTTCATCATCAATTGCTTAATCTTAAATAGCAAACAAGTCTGTTACATCTTCAGCTTCAATTACTTGATCAACTTCATCCAATGCTTTATCTAGTAAAGCCAACATGTCACTAATCTCTTCAGGCTCTTAAGGTTCATCAATTAAATGGTATTGATCATCCTGCCATTCAACATCTATGCTTTGATCGACCTTTTCATCACTAAACCAAATCTCAAGATCCCCTTCCTTTCCACTAACGCTAATATAATAATCTGTGTCATAATACAAAAGCTCTTCCATCCCCTTTTCAAAATCGACCTTATTTGGAAACTCTATGGAATCCTGACTTGAATTCTCTAACCCAAACTCATGGTCAAACTCATCACTCTGACTTTTTGTCCTATTTGCAATCATTATTTCTGCATACCATGGTGGTGGGAACTCATTGTTAGAATCATTATCAACAACAGTTCCATCCTTCCCAGCTTGCTGGATGATTCCACTTTAACAATGGTAATTTATCACTGTTTTTACTCTCACCATCAAACTCCTTTCCAACAGCATCATAGACATCATGATCCACAATTTCGTCTATCACCACACCCTTACTCTCACTCGTCATTCGCTCCATCATGTGCCCCTCTACCAATGGAACACCGGTTTGAATATACAGCTCCACTTCTCTAAATCTAGGAACATACTCCAAAAATTCGATCACATCTTTGTAAGAGTTTAGTGGTAACAAACCTACATCCAATGACTCTCCGGATATCCTAAAACGTGTGAACAAAGCCTACCAACTATGTAACCTAAATCCCTAAACATTTCTTCCAATATGTTCATTGAAAAAATGTCATAGTGAACTAAGTCAAACCAATCTATATCTCTAAAACGATATCTTGTTTCTGGTGGTGAGGTGAATTCACCATTGTGATAGATTGTAAAGTAAGCATGTTTTCATTCGAATTTGTGCAACACATAAAACATCAACAAGTTTTCATTTGTATCGTCTTAACTACACAATGGACCAACAATCTAAAATATTCAAATAAAAATAAGCTTACCATAAACGAGACCTAAATCATGGATGAGAGTACTGTGTGCACGATTTTGCCAAAACTTAACCATTCTCAAGATCTTGATGATTTTCCTTGTGATATTCAAGTTCAGGGAAGAAAATGAAACACACATATATACAACATTTGGAACAGGGATGTTTATTGGGTTTTGTAATACTTGCCTGGTGTGGTGTAAATTTGGCGGGAAATATTAAAAGACGATAATACCCTCACGTGTTGAGCACGTAAGGCCACTTAACGGGGAGAACTAATACTCGTTTGGCTTCGGTAGCTTTTTTGCATCGCCACATGTGCTTCAGTTACCAAATCGAAACAAAGTTGTTTTCGGTGAATTTTTTTTTTTTTTTTTTTTTTTTTTTTTCTCAATTTCCGGAAACATTAGGGACGCAATTTGCAATTTACCCTAAATAAACGACAAATGAACATAACCTTAATCAATGTTGAGTATCCTTGTAAAACAGTAATAAGGTGTTGTTTGTTTTTGAAAAAAGAATCTCTTTATCGATGTTGGCATTGTTGCCACGATATGTACTTAATTATTAGGTCTCTTATCTTGTTTATGCCATAGTTTACAAATATAACACGTAAAATGAATAAGGAATTCTCCAAATAAGAATTATACAATAGCCTTTAACATTGGAATTCTGTTACATTTTCAAACAGATATGACTATGACCTTTGGGTACAGGTCACTCGTGCTTTTGGCAGACTCGATAGAGCACCTTCTGAATCATAGACGAACCCAGGATTTTTGAGAGGGTGTTGCACAAATTCTTTTAATGATTATAAGTACTAAAGTTGCCCTATAAAAAATTTATTAAGTAAAATTGGGGGTTGCACCACATGCACAAAAAACACATATTTTATAAAAAATTTACACTTCATGACCTAAAATCGGGTGTAGCCCGTGCCACACCCGGCTCCCATGTAGATCCGTCCATGTTCTGAATACAACAAGATCGAGTCTATAGCTGTAACTGATCATCATATCGACTGAACTCGGTCCGTGTGCATTTTAGTCATGAACATGTTTTTTTTGGGGTTTCAACACTTCATATTAGAGAAGAGGCGTAACATGTTCTTTTTTCCTACGAAAATGATTCTAAGAAAATTAAAAGGTGACAGATATGAAGGTTAGTAATTAAATGCAACGAACAAAGACCCATCACATTCCTTCTTATTTTCCCTCTTCACATACCCACAACAAAATCATTTTGTTAATTTTCATATCGTCAAAAAGATCGTAAAAGAAAAAATAAACCTATTTCACCTCATTCATGCATTTGTTCATGTTCAGCAAATTAAGAAAGATCATTCTTCCAAATACCATAAAAGACCATGCAATATATTGTTTTTTTGTTAATGTTCATCTAAGATACACAAACAAAGGTTAGGTTTCTTTTGATACACAAGTTATTATTGCATGTCAATCTATCTTTTTTTTGGGGTTGGGTAATATTGACAAAAAAAATTATGTATTTTTTGGTGTGGGCATGTTTTGTATATTATGTAACATGTTAATGAGTATTAAGGCCTAAGTGTGTTTCATTGTTGTAATCAAGAAATGAAAGAAATATTGTAGCTTAGTGTGCGCATAAGTTTCTTCTCAATCCTTAGAGTTAAATTGGTTTTCCTTCTTCTTATATAAAAATGATCACTCTTGAATACAGTGAGTCAGTGACAACTTATCTCCGTGTTCCATATTTATCATTGTTCAAAAATACGAGCCAATATAGTCATTGCCTGTTGCAGTGAAGCGTATTTGTTATGTTAATGTTATACTGCAGCATTGTAGTATGAAGTTTGACACAGTATTTGTACAATCATAGATGTGGTATAGGGAGGAATGGTATTTGTCCTAATAAACATGAGCCTCATATTCTGAATCATAGACGAACCCAGGATTTTTGAGAGGGTGTTGCACAAATTCTTTTAATGATTATAAGTACTAAAGTTGCCCTATAAAAAATTTATTAAGTAAAATTGGGGGTTGCACCACATGCACAAAAAACACATATTTTATAAAAAATTTACACTTCATGACCTAAAATCGGGTGTAGCCCGTGCCACACCCGGCTCCCATGTAGATCCGTCCATGTTCTGAATACAACAAGATCGAGTCTATAGCTGTAACTGATCATCATATCGACTGAACTCGGTCCGTGTGCATTTTAGTCATGAACATGTTTTTTTTTGGGGTTTCAACACTTCATATTAGAGAAGAGGCGTAACATGTTCTTTTTTCCTACGAAAATGATTCTAAGAAAATTAAAAGGTGACAGATATGAAGGTTAGTAATTAAATGCAACGAACAAAGACCCATCACATTCCTTCTTATTTTCCCTCTTCACATACCCACAACAAAATCGTTTTGTTAATTTTCATATCGTCAAAAAGATCGTAAAAGAAAAAATAAACCTATTTCACCTCATTCATGCATTTGTTCATGTTCAGCAAATTAAGAAAGATCATTCTTCTAAATACCATAAAAGACCATGCAATATATTGTTTTTTTGTTAATGTTCATCTAAGATACACAAACAAAGGTTAGGTTTCTTTTGATACACAAGTTATTATTGCATGTCAATCTATCTTTTTTTTGGGGTTGGGTAATATTGACAAAAAAAATTATGTATTTTTTGGTGTGGGCATGTTTTGTATATGATGTAACATGTTAATGAGTATTAAGGCCTAAGTGTGTTTCATTGTTGTAATCAAGAAATGAAAGAAATATTGTAGCTTAGTGTGCGCATAAGTTTCTTCTCAATCCTTAGAGTTAAATTGGTTTTCCTTCTTCTTATATAAAAATGATCACTCTTGAATACAGTGAGTCAGTGACAACTTATCTCCGTGTTCCATATTTATCATTGTTCAAAAATACGAGCCAATATAGTCATTGCCTGTTGCAGTGATGCGTATTTGTTATGTTAATGTTATACTGCAGCATTGTAGCATGAAGTTTGACAAAGTATTTGTACAATCATAGATGTGGTATAGGGAGGAATGGTATTTGTCCTAATAAACATGAGCCTCAGCTCTGTGGACTTGCTTTAGCATCCACGAATGCAACTGAATCACAGTTTTTGTTTCTACTAGTGGGTTCAACCGTGGATTTGCGAAAAGTTGGCTACTTTATGCTGTATTTTCCTTTTCATGTGTTTGAAACTGTGGAACCAACTGTTGGGATGGATATTTAGATACGTAATATCAATTGCATGAAACAATAAAAGATTCAACGAATTGTTGACATCCATGAGTATTGCTAGGATCTTATTGTATGATTCTTGAATTCTGATTAAAAAAGCATGTTTTCCTTTTGGTTTCTAGCAACCCATATGCACTATAGATTATTGATGCTAAGTTTTAAGACTTGCAATGATGTATTTGAATTTCTTGCAGC
>LBNU01000154.1:15786-29547 GCA_014162995.1 Artemisia annua
TTTAAAAAAAAAAAAAAAAAAAAAAAAAAAAAAAAAAAAAAAAAGCCTTAGGGGTTTGCTATTTTATGCACAATAAGAATTACAAATAAAAAATTTCGGAGCTAGCATGATGTTTCGTATAATCTTTTACCACATTTTATGCAGTGAGAGATGGTAGCATTTGGGAAAAGGTTGAAGGACAGACAAATAGAAGAATGGCAAGGGTAATTTACATTTTCTATTATCGAATAAATTCAAATCTTATTTATAAAGCATATAAATCCAAGGGACACTGATTTGTCAGATATTACATCAATTACAAGCTCATGAAGAAAAAAGTGAAACAATATGCTCACCAGATTAAAATTGGAGGTTATGAGCATAGATATGTTCTCAAAGACTTCTCTAAAATGCTCGATAGCCAGGTACACAATCAACGACATGCAAATATATTTTTTTATCTTGGAACTCTAATTTATTTTTCTAGAAGTATCTAATGTATGCAGATTGAAAAGATTGTTCTTTTTTTATTGGAGCAACAAGGGATTCTTGGTAGCAGGATAGCCAAGCTTGCAGAAGAACAAGATATGCTTCAAATCAAATCTGATTTACCAAAAATTGCTTCTTTACGAGAAGCCTATAGAGACATAGGAAGAGATTTATTAAAGCTTTTATTTTTTGTGGAGATTAATGCAACTGGACTTCGTAAGATACTTAAGAAGTTTGATAAACGTTTAGGCTACAGATTTACTGATTATTATGTCAAGACTCGCGCAGATCATCCTTATTCCCAGCTTCAGCAAATCTTCAAGCATGTGGTAATTAGCTTGAGTACAAGATTTTGTACACTGGTTTTGTTAAATGATTTTATGTTGAATGAAATCTAACAAATTTGCAGGGTTTAGGGGCAGTTGTGGGAGCCATATCTCGAAATCTTGCAGAACTTGAGGGTTTTCAAGGGAGTAATTTATCGATTTATGATCAACCTACTCGTCCTCCTCAGGTTTTCCCATAGTTACATACCATCCAATGGGTGGGTCGGGCAGGTTGGATAACAAGTCAAAACGGGTTTGGTCCTTTTATAGTGTAGTCTAAATTTGTGGAGTTAGCTTGCCCTTGCTTTTTAGTCCATTTTCTAATGCATTACTTATGAATACATAAAAAAATTACAAGTTTTCAATAACAATATATATTTTATACAGAAGTTGTATGCATCAAAATTAAACTTTGGAGAGTGACTTTTATAAGTTGTGGTTTCCAGGATCCAGTAATCGACACCATTAGAGCAGCAGTAGACAGATTATCTTACTCAACAAATTTTCTTACATATTTGGGGCAACATGCTCTTATCATACATGAAGAATTACCAACGCCTAATGAAGAAAATGTTGATGATGAAAGATACAATTTCATGTCACTTTCGCTCAACTTGGTGAACACGTTTCTTTATATGGTGAATACATATATTATAGTACCAACAGCAGATGATTACTCAATGAGTTTAGGAGCTGCAGCAACTGTTTGCGGGATCATTATTGGTGCAATGGCCGTTGCCCAAATATTTTCTTCGATTTATTTTAGTGCTTGGTCAAATAAATCTTATTTTAAGCCGCTAGTTTATAGCAGCATCATTCTTTTTGTGGGCAATGCAATGTATGCACTGGCTTATGATTTCAACTCGATAACCGTGCTTTTACTCGGGCGCCTATTTTGTGGGTATGTTATGCATCCTTGTTCTCTATACTATAAATAAAAATGGACACTTACATGCTAATTTTTAAATTCACGATTCTTCATATTCTTTTTACAAATTTAACGCTGAGATTTCACTTTGGGAGTGCTAGTTATGTAATTCAAGTTTGTTATGATCAGACTCTAGAGAATGTGCGTAAGATTTATCGAATTTAGTAGTTAAATGATAGCCCATTTAACCTGAAAAGTCAATCTGTCTAAGTTGAGGAAAACCTTTTGCATTTCTTATTCTGGAGTGAAACTTTGGTGATCATCATAAGTAATACGAATCTTGAACATTTCTATCATTTTCAAAGTTGACGATTATTCATCTTGGCTCTAAAATTCAAATTTAACTCATTCTGTTTCTTAATAATGTGAAATGCCGATTATTAGTTTATTTAATACTTTTGGGAATTTTCTCAGTTTGGGGTCTGCCAGAGCGGTGAACCGGCGATATATTAGTGATTGTGTACCTCTGAAGATCCGAATGCAGGCTTCAGCTGGTTTTGTTAGTGCTAGTGCTCTTGGAATGGCTTGTGGTCCTGCAATAGCTGGTTTACTACAAGTCAAGTTTAAGATTTACATGATCACTATTAACCCAAACACGCTACCTGGTTGGGTTATGGCTGTTGCATGGTTGCTTTATTTAGCATGGCTGTTGATTTCATTTCGAGAACCCCCTCATCTTTCTCAAGAAGATTGTGTTCCTGAACATAGCGCAAGTATGCTAGATTCCATATTTCTTAAAAAACAAAAAATCATATTTTTGCTATATCTTATTAGTATTGATACCCTTTAAGAGAAACGATGACATCTGATCCAAGCAGCTATTCATTATGCCACAAATTTATGTAAACAGGACCAAAAATAGGTTTAAAATAAGTACATTACATAAAAGCAGAAAGTTAGTATCTTTTTATCCGTTCATCATGTTGCATTAAGAATTGTTTTCTTTTTCTTTCTATTTTTTATGGGGTGGATCTTTATACCAGGTCAGGCAGAAAGTGATGCTCTCGAAAAAGGTATAACACAACCACTACTAAACTCAGAGGCACACCAAGATTATCAAGATCAAGACGGTGACGTGAGTGAAGAACCTTCAGAAGACTCACGTGCGCCAGTTAGTTCCATAGGAGCTGCATATAAGTTACTCACACCTTCTGTAAAGGTTTGTTCTTGTATCATAGTTTTCATCCAAGAACATGTTATACTCTTACACACAAAAAAAGTTTAAACAATCCAATTTTCGACTTCATATGAAAATATGTAAAGTTGAAGACAATATGATAATCTTTTCTCCGAATTTCACAAGTTATGCTTTCTATGAATCTACATCAAGTTTAGTACCGTAAGTTGATTTACTGATGGACTTTAACAAGATAAATCATGAATATCAGGTTCAATTGTTAATATATTTTATGCTCAAGTATGCAATGGAGATCTTATTGGCGGAATCTAGTGTGATCACTTCATACTACTTTAACTGGACTACCAGTAAAGTTTCACTCTTTCTCGTGTGCCTCGGCCTAACCGTTCTTCCTGTAAATGTGATTGTTGGAAGCAATATCAGTAACATGTTTGAAGACAGGTTCATTTCTAACGCTTAAAAGTTATGGCTGTTCGTATTATTGATAATATGTTAATATTATTCTTCATTTATTTGTATTTCAGACAAATTCTACTAGCATCAGAAATCATGGTTTGTTTGGGAATTGTTGCTAGTTTTCACATTATTGTTCCTTATACCGTCACTCAATATGTCATTTCGGGGCTCATAATGTTTGTTTCTGCTGAAGTTTTAGAAGGTGCAATTTTTAATGTTGCATTTATTTTGGAACATATTCATTGGGCCGGACTGTTATACTGGTTCTGTTTTTGAATTTTAGGTGTGAACCTATCGCTTCTGTCTCGAGTAATGTCATCAAGGCTATCACGTGGGACCTTTAATGGTGGACTATTGTCCACTGAAGCTGGAACAATTGCTCGAGTGATAGCAGATGCTACCATAACCTTAGGAGGGTATGCGGGTGAGAGTAGACTCTTGAATGTTACTTTGCTACCGTCACTTGTGATCTGCATATTAGCAATTATTGGCACATGTTTGACTTACAACTCTCAATACTGATTAATTAACTAGACTTGGCTAAACGGTCATGAGTCTTTGAATGTGATCTTGCTTTTTATGTGTAAAGAGTTTTAGATGTTAACTCTTAAAATAGGTATTTTTGCTGTTCATGTATAAGTTCGTGGTTTTATCAGTTACTTTAGATTATATATTTATTGCAAATCCTCTTGGGCATTGTTCATAGAATCATAGTAAATTGGATTGCGTTGTGTTTCATAAATCTAAATACTTTCAGATATGAGTTTTCGTTTCAGCTTTTATATACGAAATTTTTTGGAGTATAAGTTGTTCCTCTGACCATATGTATTGATGCATAATTTCATACTTTTATAATATGTTTTGTATCATGATATTCCTGTGACGATTATTATTTAAAGAACAACGAGTGATATGGTTGTCTTTTTTTTTTTTTTTTTTTTTTTGAAAGGCAACTTTTATAAAAAAACAACACAAAGAACAATACAAAACAAGGCATCCCAATTACTTAAACAAGCCAATTAAGAGAAGAGGGACCCAAAAACCAAACAAACAAAACTAACAATACCCAAATGCGAAAGTGCACAGGCACCATATTGATATGGTCGTCTTTGATATAGTGGTATCAAGATAGTTTACCTACCAATAGCTTATAGTTTCAATCTCAACAAAACACACAACGGAGAAAATCGCGTTAATAACTGATATCTAACATACCAAATGTGGTAAAAGGATTTACGGAAAAGTGTGCGATAACACATATTTGAAGTTCTAATCTATATATGAAAAGTACTGTGCGATACTCATTGTAGGAACCTCGTGACTCAAAGTCTTCAAGTGTCATTGTTCTGTTAGCTTCTTTACTACACTCTCCTTGGAGACATGGCAAAAATGTAGTTGTTGCGGTATACTTAAAATCATGTTTAGTCACACAATTTTCTGCCCGGTCTATTTCTATCCTGCGTTTATGAAGAAAAACAAGTTGAGGTAGGATACATATATTGGTAAACTAATTTGCAGAATTGTAATGACACATTTCTTGAATTTTCTTGAGATCGAATTATTATCGGATCTAGCACAAACATAATAGGAGTGTTATGCATATTGATGTGTTATTGTTGAACAACATTTAAAAATAAGAAAACAGGAAATCTTTGTACTTAATATTTTTAATAAACTAATAACATTCTTGGAATTATTCATTATAAAATCCTTTGTTGTGCCCTTACAAAACAAAAATGCACAAACATTTACACTCACTAACACACACAGATACACTAGCAAGAAACACACAGCTATAAGCATGGTCTCTTCATGGTGGTGGAAAAAGATGGCTGCTCTCTCTTTAATATTTCTCTTTCCAGGATTTTGTTTTGGCTGCCAAGCTGGTATAGTAACTCTTCTTTTCAAGATTCAAACCTTGATACTTTCGATTTGTTAAACACGCTAATAACAGGCCACAGTGATACATTACATGTCAATCAATGATTGCTAGTTAGACCAAGTGCCAACATAATTAAGTACTAACGGATTTTACTGTATCTTACTTGTGCATAGTTTAAGGACATTGTTAACTCGTTATTAAACATCTAAAATGCTATATGTTCATATACAAAAGTTTTTTTTGGTGCAAAAAAAAATAATAATAATAATAATAAAAAAAAAAAAAAAAAAAAAAAAAAAAAAAAAAAAAAAAAAAAANGATGGAAAAAATCCTACTTAAGTACTTCAAAGAAGGGTAGTTGCACCTTCACTAAACAGTAAACATTCTCTAAAATATGAATGCAACAAATAAAGACCATTCTATTCCTTGTTATTTGTGTAGGTTAATTCTGAATATCAAATCCAGTATTAGTTGTAACAAAAATTCATTATGTTTAAATTTTAGAAGAAGTATGTCACAATAAATATAAGATATCAAAACCAGAAGCGATTTACAGCTTGTTACTTAAGTTAGCAAAGTTAAATGATGATTACTAGTTGAAGAATGATGAAAATAGGTTAAACCGTGTCTCAGTCCCAGTGTGGTTGATCATCCTCTAAGACCAGCTAATGATCATCTCCTTTGTAAGCTATTACATCACTAGCTAGATAATCAGACGTGAACCCTTCCTCGGGCGGATTCCCTGTTTTGCTCCTCAGCGTACGTGGCACTAGCAGCCGTTTCCAGCTGTTGTACCCCTCCAAAGGACTTGTAAATGGAAGAAATGGAGAATAACTTATGCAAATTCAAGTTTACCATGAGAAGTTATAACAGATTGATTAACGACTAAATAAAATATGTAGCATAGTAACTTTTAGTCTTCAGTTTCTTGTATTCCTTGTAAAAATATTTTAACTTGAATCATTATACTTTTCGCATGTACGTAGATAGAGTCTTCCCTTTCATGCACCAAGCAACAAGAGCTCCAAAGGTATCATACTACGATTACATCATTGTCGGTGGAGGTACCGCAGGCTGTCCATTAGCTGCCACGCTCTCCCAAACCTCCTCCGTACTCCTACTTGAACGAGGTGGGACCCCATTCGGAAACATCAACATCACCCACTTATCCGCATTTGGAGCAGCCCTCTCTGACCTCTCCCCAAAATCCCCATCCCAACGCTTTGTCTCAGAGGACGGGGTAATAAATGCCCGGGCCCGTGTTCTAGGGGGCGGAAGCTCCCTGAACGCCGGGTTCTACTCACGGGCAGACTCAGAATATATTTCTAATGCGGGTTGGGATGCCAAGTTGGTAAATGAGTCGTATCGGTGGGTAGAGAGAATGGTGGCATTTCAACCCCCATTACGACAATGGCAATCAGCGATTAGAAATAGTTTGATTGAGATTGGTATAAGACCATATAACGGTTACACACTTGACCATATGTATGGTACAAAAGTTGGTGGAACCATTTTTGATGGGCTTGGGCATAGGCATAGTTCAGCTGAACTACTTTATTATGCTGACCCTGATGGGCTCATTGTTTACCTGCATGCACCGGTTCAGAAAATATTATTTACGTCGGAGGGTAAGCATTTTTATGGTAATTTATGCATTATTAGTATACTATATAATGACCTTTTCGGTAATTTTATTTGCAGGAAAATCAAAGCCCACAGCTAATGGAGTGATTTTTACTGATGCAAATGGGTTGAGTCATCGGGCTTATCTAAAAAGTGGACCTAGTAATGAAATTATTGTTTGTTCTGGGGCACTAGGAAGCCCACAACTTCTGATGTTGAGTGGGGTTGGCCCTCAAAAACATCTTGAGACCCATAATATATCTGTGGTGTTGAACCAACCTTTAGTGGGACAAGGGATGGCTGATAATCCGATGAATGCTGTTTTTGTACCTTCTCCGAGACCTGTCGAGGTGTCTCTCATCCAAGTCGTTGGTATCACTCATAATGGAAGCTATATTGAGGGTGCGAGTGGGGAACAGTACTTTGCTAGTGAAACTCATAGTACGCAAGATTTTGGAATGTTTTCACCAAAGGTACTATTTTGTATAGGTTATATTAAGCGTAATTAAAGCTCATTCAGTGTCATAACAAGCCAAATTATAAGACCATCTTACATAGATTAAGATAAAATTGTTCACATTTTTTAGATTGGACAACTATCGACTGTACCCCCAAAGCAAAGAACAGAAGAAGCGTTAAATAGGGCGATAGAGGCAATGAAGTACCTCCCACTAAGTGCTTTTGTGGGCGGATTTATCTTGGAGAAGATAATAGGCCCTCTTTCAAGGGGGCATCTTGAGCTTCGGTCCACAAACCCAAACGACAACCCTTCAGTCACATTTAACTACTTTAAAGAGCGTGGAGACCTTGAAAGATGTGTTGAAGGGATCAAAATCATTGAGAAGGTTATTGAATCAAGATCATTTTCCAGATTTCGATACAATTACCTTCCAATCACAACTCTTCTAAACATGACCGCTAACTCACCTGTTAATTTGTTGCCTAAACATGCAAATGCATCAAGATCATTAGAACAGTTTTGTAGAGACACAGTTATGACCATATGGCATTATCACGGAGGATGTCAAGTTAGCGAAGTTGTAGATCATGAGTATAAGGTTATTGGTGTTGATGCTCTTAGGGTCATTGACGGGTCAACCTTTAATTCTTCCCCGGGAACTAATCCTCAAGCTACCGTAATGATGCTTGGAAGGTACATGGGAGTTAAAATGTTGAGTGAGAGACTTGTAAGCAATGGAACAGATTCATGATTGTTTTATACAATTGTTACATTGCTTGCTTTGAGGGACATACAAGAACTTGATTTGTTATTTAAATATTCAACGGCTACACTTGAACTTTTTGAGTAATTAGTTGAGGATTTTGTAAATACTTACAATTATATAAAATTTTCTCCTGTATGTTGGTGTACATTAATTCTATTCCTTCGTAAGAATGTTCATTACTAATATATTTTGTTGCATACACACACATGGCACCCAAAATGTGTTGAGTACACAAGTCAGAAGGTGAAGAAGTGTTAAATAAACCAAATGCCTTGCAGAAAGTTGAACTGTTTCTAAAGATGATTACTTGTTCAAATAATCAAAACAAGTTCACCTATGTTTATATCTTCAACTTGTTACATACATGATAAATTGTGTCACCTATCCATTTGAAGACGGAACAACGTTAAATAGCAGTTTTCAACTGATCAGGCGTAGGCCAATTTACCGTCCACAAATATTTATAACTAAACAAATAATACCATTTTTCCTATATTTCTAAAAATTCCGATTATCGAGTAGGAATGAAAGATATACATATGTATAAAGGTAGTATAAGCATCTCCCCCCAATATGCTTTACATATCACTTGCCATCCATCACCACACAAAAGTCATACGACTCACGTTTAAGAACATGATGTGTTCAAATAATGCTTCAAACAGAATCAAACACTTTTCTTGAAATGAAGGAGCTTTAGCTTTCAGGGAATCCTATCTTAATTTGATGGAGAATTTTATCCATGGCATAAACCTTAGGTATATCCCATTCTTCAAAGGTTTATACGTCATAAGGAGCACATATATACAGTTTGTGAGTTCTTGATAATACAAGATCATGGACAAGCACAAGATCAAAACACAAATGTTTGTTTTGTTTACAATTTAATAAACAATTTAGTTACAGGGCCCCTCTCCTTCTGGCAGTTATATATTCGGGGTTAGGAAATGCCATCTTGATTTAAATTGAGACTAACCGCCAAAGGAGAGTTGCCCTTCGACTGTTTTGTTTACAATCAAGAGTTTACGACTACTCGTTCAAGTCCAGTTTGTAAGCTGTACATCAATCAAGGTATTATTAAAGTTCTTGATGATATAATAGCTTTTCAATGTTGCATATTTCTTTTTTACATAGCGTTTTTCACGTCCAGATTAATATAAGATCACTTTCTTTAATGTCTCGCATTTTAAAGTAGACAAACAGCATCAATGCACATTGTGCTATAGATCATAGTGTGAATTTTAGCTAGAAGTTGATAGCTAGTTGTGACTGGTTTAAGAGACTGCGATGTACATTATATATCCAATGTAATATAGTTTTATTAAAGCTTATATATGTCACCTTATATCCTACTCCGTATAAAAACCGTGACATTCTTTTGTATCCTATCTGCTTTTCATCATTGAAAGAGATATGTTTAGTGACCTAGAAATCAAAGAGATTGAACAACTATTAAAGTTAAAAAAGTGAGATGAAGGTTATATATGTTAAGTGAGTATATTAACTTTACAATATCTTGAGTTGGACCTCTATGTAAAATGAAGGTGATTATCAGCTTGGTTATTTTGGGTAACCAATATTTCAATGAATGATGTACATGTCCAATAGTGATTTATCATACCAACTCACCAATAAAACTTAACAAGTATACATAAAATGGATGTTTGGGAAAGTAGTTACAATATCAAAGGATGGGATCCATAAATGTATACACCCAATATCTATAAACGTGGTCGGGAAATTTAAAGAAAATGGATGAAAAATTGATGGTGAAAAAACTCAGCTGTTCAGACATCAGCCATGTCCACACATGTGCATATACTGATGGGTTGATCTTTTGTGGAACAACAATTTCCAGAAATTTAGCAAAGAGGAAAAAGGACATATGTGGCTGTGAGAACTTAGGTGGCAATTTAGGGGTGGCAATTCGGGTCGGGTTCGGGTTGGCGGGTTCGGGTTGTCAGGTTGGCGGGTCAGAAAACCCAACCCGAACCTGACCCATTTAAATCATCGGGTCAACTACGTCAACCCTAACCTGTTTACACGTAACCCGAACCTGACCCATTTAACCCGTATATATACTTGGGTTGACGGGTTAAATAGGTTACACGATTTGAATATGCTAAATGGGTTTTGGGTTAACCCATTTAACCCGTTTTATATACAAAAGTTAGCACATTACACAAGTTAAACATGTTAAACGGGTTAGGGGGTCGACCTTTTAACCCATCTAACCCATATAATTAAATATAAATAATTTATAATTTAAGAAAAAAAANTGACGGGTTAAATAGGTTACACGATTTGAATATGCTAAATGGGTTTTGGGTTAACCCATTTAACCCGTTTTATATACAAAAGTTAGCACATTACACAAGTTAAACATGTTAAACGGGTTAGGGGGTCGACCTTTTAACCCATCTAACCCATATAATTAAATATAAATAATTTATAATTTAAGAAAAAAATCTTAAATGGGTTGGCGGGTCGACCCGTTTATTTTATTCATAACCCGAACCTGACATGTTTAATAAACGGGTTAGATATGTCGACCCAAACCTGACCCGAAATCTATTTAGCTCAACCCGAACCTGTTAATTTTCGTGTCGGTTTCAGGTCGGGTTTCGTGTTGGGTCAGAAATTGCCACCCCTAGGTGGCATCAACCGATCGAGTATCAAATTTCGGTTCTAGAAACCGATTTTGATAAATAGGTTATATTGACCTAGATGTTCATGCAATTCTATCAATATTTTAGATTCAAACCGAGCCAATTCACTCGTGAGGTACGTGCGATCAGCCTGGTAATATTTCGAAATGAACCGAGCTTACACTACTACAATCGACGGAATCTCCGTCGACATTTTCGTGTCCATCCCGTCGTCATGTCGACGGGGGTATATTATCCCGTCGACATGACGCCGGCATCATCTTGACGGGAGAGCCTCGTCGGGAACGACTATCCCGTCGACAATCCCCGTCGACATGTGTGGGACCCACACTTTTTTCAGTCAACAAAATTATAACGTGGGGGTTATATTCTCGTCGACAATGTCGACGGGATAATAACGTTAATTAATAAACTAATTAATCTTTGATTAATTATTTTTTATTTATGCCGTCGACATGTCGACGGAAACGTTAAATTTAATTTATTCTTATACTGGTATTATACCGTCGATATTGTCGACGGTATAATACCAGACTAAATTATTAAAATAATGCAATTGATACCGTCGACATTGTCAACGGTATATTATTTAGTTCATTAAATATTGTTTTCAATTCCCGTCGACATTGTCGACGGTATTATCATTATATACCAAAACGAGGAAGCTGCCCAGCAGCAATTTTCCAGATTTTTTCCGGAAAATTTTCCGGAAAAAATCTACCAAAACCTGTAACAACACTTGCAAATTATCCACCATTTTCAACTCTACAAAACACATATAACGCATATAACTCGACATCGGCTAAATGTAGCTTCAACATTTGCGATCCTATTTTCCAGATTTTCAAGTTCGGGGTGGACGTGAAACGTGCTTTCAACTTCATCGTTACCTCCAACAGCAGTAGTTTGAGCTTCAGCAGCAGCAGCGCAGCAGCTTGAGCTTCAGCAGCTTGAGCTTCAGCAGCTTGAGCTTCAGTAGCAGCTTGAGCTTCAGCAGCAGCTTGAGCTTCAGCAGCATCTAGCTCGTCCATGTACTCTTTGTAGTACGACTTTTTCCTACACCATTCGATAATCCTGTCTCTCATCCACGGATTAACGTCCCTAAAAGAATCATTTTCCTCATAAACTGCCCAACCCCAATGTATCTCCACTTCATTAAAGAGGAGCTCGTGTGACAATATTTTTGCGTACTCCTCTTCAGCTGTGCAACCCCAAGTCATGTGTGTCTTGTAAGAATTGACGATAACTTATTTGTGAGAATCAAGAATATATGTGTGATATGAGACGGAAATGTTTTTGTGAGAATGTGTATAGGTAAAAATGTTTACGGGAATGATTTTGTGAGGTTTTATATAGGCTGAATTTTTGGAGAATAAATCCCGTCGACATGTCGACGGGAATAACAACGCTGGAAAATTCCCGCCATCTATTTTGCCACTAAAATAAACGCATTTGTTTTTTATATTTATATTCCCGTCAACATGTCGACGGGAACGTTAAAAACAAAAATAATTAACGTTAATTACACGCTAATCACAACTTTTTTCGTTGTTAATAATTTCCCGTCGAAATGTCGACGGGAATATATAAGCGGGAAATTTTCGCGCCCAAGTTTTATCAATTATTGAGGTGGTAAATATTTATAATTATAATACCGTCGACATGTCGACGGGATTATGTGGGCCCAAAAAATTCAACGGAGACTGGTTCGGTCAAGCCTTGTTTTTGTCGTTTTTCGCCTTATGCCGTCGACATTGTGTCGCCGGGAATATTTTCGTCGCCTGTTCTCCTATTTCTTGTAGTGTTAAACGAGCCCAAGCCCGATCCCAAGTTCATGTCTAGTTTGGGACTCACATAATACCTAAAGCTCCGCGACCCTAAACAAGCCATAGATACATACTACGTATACGTATAATTGTATACGTACATTAATATATAAACGAGCTCTAGCATAGTGTGCTTAACAAGCTGTGATCGAGTCAAGCCCAAGCCGACCCCGAACTTGTAAATTTTGTCATGAGCTAAGCTCGAGCTAAAAGTGTAAGACTCATGCTTTATAAATATATAGAGCCAAGCTCGGACGACTTGGTAGGCTCGGGGTTAGCATTTGGCATCATCAACCACCTGATTAGGGCCATATGTATTTTTGGGCTTAGGTAATCTATACTAGAATACGTTTAACTATAGATCACTAACAAAATTTCTTTTATTACCTCGAGTCGGAAATATGTTGATTTTTGGCTTAAAAGAATAAGCCTGTTGGAATACTAATTAATAATTTACCAGAACCACGAGTAGTGATGATTTCAGCATTGACGAAATCAAAATCTCAAAATCTAATGGACTAAGATCTACGAGTAGAATACGTTTTTATTTTTGTTTTACCTTTTTGCTGTTTTACCTGCAGGGCCAAAGAACAAAATATCTATCTATAATATTTATAATTTTTTTTTTTTTTTTTTTTTTTTTTTTTTTTTTTTTTTTTTTTTTTTTTTTTTTTTTTTAATGGTGACTTGATGTTTGTTTAAAGGAGCTGAAATAATAAGTGATATAGAAAGATTCACGCATCATTTTATGGTTTTGTTGGGATTAATATCATATGTAAAGGAACACGGAAGTGAACATGATAATGTATGACATTGTTGTCTTTTCATTCGTATAGTATTACTTTATTAGCTATCTATTACAAAACTTAAGTCAAATACCATATAATTTGTTGTGCAATAGTCTCATAAATATATTCTACACTATCAACATGAAACACCATTGATGACGATGAACGATATTATCGACACGTATAGAACAGTCTTTAACTTTCAGAAGATAGCAACTTAAGGAAGAAATGATTACAAGAGACTAAAATAAATGACCAATGAAGTTACGTCCAATACATATAAATATAGTATAGTACAAAATATCGATATCGATTGGTCTCTTGAATATGGAATCATGTACATGAAAAACCTTGGACTTCATGAGGATTTAAGGCGTTTATAAGGACATTTTCAATGAGAGGTAGAGCGATGACTTTTTTTGCTTAAAAAA
>LBNU01000156.1:2093-18158 GCA_014162995.1 Artemisia annua
GATTTTAATGATTCAAAGTTGAGATGTCCTAGTCTTGCGTGCCATAACCAAGTGCTATCCTTTAAGTTTGCTAATAAGCAAACAGGTGTGCCTATTCTCAGACTTGCTTTATATAGACGGTTTCTTTGTCTATTTACTTTTATGAAGAGTTTGCCGTCCATGTCATAAATTCGTAGTTCATCATCTTCCATTACAACTTTACAACCTATTTCGGTGAATTGACCAAGGCTCAATAAATTGCTTTTTAGGCTTGGGATGTAATAGACGTGTGAAATGATTCTTTGTTTTTCATCATCACATTCTATTAAGATTGACCCTTTGCCTTTGATCTCTATGTGTGATCCATCTCCGAATTTCACTTTTCCACTAACTTTCTCATCTAATTCCTTGAAGTGTTCTCTCACTCCGGTCATATGGTTACTAGCTCCATTGTCTAAATACCATAGACTATCTAAATTTGTCTCTTGTGTTTCTACTTCTTCGTGTAGTGAGACATTTTGGTCTTCAACTTCTTTTACAAGTGGATCTTCTAAAATTGCCATTAATAAGGTAGGTTCTAAGTCCTCCTCGACAAGATTAGATTGCATGTTAGTGTTTGTCTTGGCATAACACTTATTTGCAAGATGTCCTTTCTTGTTGCATTTGTAACAAGTTACATTGCTAAGATCATAGGTTGATCCTTTGAAGTTGTTATGAGGTTTATCTCCCTCTTTCTTTTCTCCTCTAAATTTCTCGTGGTTTTTATTGTGTGAGAATTTATTTCTCCCATTACCACGACCTCTAAAATGTTTTCCTCTACCCTCATGTCGTGTAAACATCAATTTCTCTTGATTGTTCTCCTGTTTCCCTTTTTTAAACTTAATCCTTTCTTCATAGGTCTTAAGTATACCAATTGCTTCTTCAAATGTCATAGTGTTTAGATCGGAATATTGTTCTATAGATGCTACTATTTGCAAATACCTATCGGGTACAGCATTTAGTAATTTTCTCACTAAATTTTGGTCTTTTATTTCGTGTCCTAGACTAGCGGCTTTGTTTACAAGAGTTGTTAGTTTTCCTGTAAAGGTATCGATGGTTTCATCTTCCTTCATGTGTAGTAATTCAAGTTCACATCTTAATGTTTGAAGTCTGGCTTGTTGTACCTTTTCTTCGCCTAAGTGTCTAGCCTTTAAAGCGTCCCATATTGCTTTTGGGGTTTTATGCTTTGTGATTTGAAGTAATTGATCTTCGGGTAAGGATTGGTAAAGGTATGCAATAGCAGTTTTCTCCTTTTTCTTATCGGGTTGTGTTGAGTCTAATGGCTCTATTGTTTCCCATAACCCATTTGCTTCTAGAATAATTTGCATTCGAATTGCCCATAATGAGTAATTCGCGGGTTTTAACATCGGGCATTGGAGTTGAGGGTTAGTGTTAGGTATACTAGCCTCCTTCTTTCCACTATCTCCACCGTCTTTAGTCATTTCTTAATATTAATGACAAGGTAATCTCCTAAAATTCTAACACGGGATGTGTTAAGAATAAAGTGCGCGCTTTTAATGTTTTGTGTCTTATATGACAATCAAAACCTATAGGATTAGTTAAATATACTATCCTTGGAGATTATAAATACAAATTGAATATACCTAAGGTTAATTACTCCTTAAAAGTTATTCCTAAAAATATAATAAGCAGTGTATTTTTCACTAGGTTATTATAATAATAAAAAATGATAAGTTACTAAGTAGTATTTTAAAAGTACTTATCACAAAATATAACTATACTACTAATAAGTATAAGTTAGAAATATAAGGGGTGGATTCGTAAAATTCGAAACCTTGGGGGGTTGAAATACACCCGGTGTCCCTTTTTTTGTTTTCGGTGTTGCCCTAGGCGTTATATTGTACGCCTCTTTCTTATCTCTTTCAAGAGAGATAAATAATCTCTGTCTCCTTCTTTTTGGTTGACACTGATCTACTGCTATGTTCTTGGTGGTTGACCGCCGGTTGTTTTGGCTTTGGTTGATCGCCTTCTTCACGGGTATTCGGTGTTTCTCGTTTGTTTCGAGCGCCGTTAAATCCTTTTTGGATTCGTTCCTCCGTGTACAAAATGAATCAAGATGATTCAAAGTGAAAAGGGTATTGATTCTGGATACAACAGGTGTGTTTGTTCCTTATTTGAATCAATTTTAATTTCCCTTTTATTGATGACCCTCGTGTTGGTATATTGATGTTCTGAATCGAAAAATTAAGGTTTTTCTTATGATTAACCTTTGTTCCCTTGTTAATTCGGAGGGAATAAGAAAAAAAATGGATCGGTCCTTTTTGCAAATTTTATGATACCACTTCTAGATGCCGGTAAATAATTTACGAGGCGACTAGTAATGTTTGTGTATCTATTGAATCACAAAATGATTTATGTTTTGAATTTTATGATTGTGGTTCGGATTTAAAAGAAATTTGCAGAAAAAAATATTTTTGGTACCGATTGGTTTCTTGTNTCTGAATCGAAAATTAAGGTTTTTCTTATGATTAACCTTTGTTCCCTTGTTAATTCGAAGGGAATAAGAAAAAAAATGGATCGGTTTTTTTTTTTTGCAAATTTTATGATACCACTTCTAGATGCCGGTAAATAATTTACGAGGCGACTAGTAATGTTTGTGTATCTATTGAATCACAAAATGATTTATGTTTTGAATTTTATGATTGTGGTTCGAATTTAAAAAAAATTGCAGAAAAAAATATTTTTGGTACCGATTGGTTTCTTGGTTTTTTTTCGATTCTGGGCAAAAGGATATTGGTATATGATGATTTGGTTAGTGATTCCAAAACTTGCTCTGATACCAATTGTTGGCCTCAACGTTGGATCTTTATTGGTCTAACGTACAAGTCACAATATACCAAAATATACACGATGTGCTTTGAAATGCTTTCTATTAATCAAAATGTTAATAATGTCATCAAATTATAATTCTACATATTCTAATCTATTTATAAAGAATGAAAAGGTGTGTTGTGAAGCGTTGTGATGCTTCGTTTGTGTTGGTTCGATCCAACAGATGTGATGCTTCAGAAATAACTGTCATTTGGCAGTTATTTGGATAGTTGACTTTTTTAATATAGTTGACTTTGACTTCGGGTTTGACCCTTTAAATGGGTAAAAGCGGGTAAGATGGGTAAGAGTGGGATCAGGGGCGGAGGCAAAGCTTGGCCACCTGTGGCACGTGCCACATATGGATTGCTCATGTGATGCATAGATATTTTATGAAGTTCTGAGATATACATGGTAAAATGTCAAGTTACAGTTGTAGGCCTGTATTTAAGGTTGAATAGAAGTTCAGGTTGAATAAGAGGAAGGAGATGAGCTTTTACGACTTTCGTCATTTTCTTACTTGGCCTTTTCCCTTTATCTTTTAAGAAGTTCTATTTTTATATTATTTACTCCTTTATCTTTTTAAGTGTTGCATTTTATTTTTAGTCAACATTTAACATACACTTCTTTTGTTCAACACTGGTGTCTATCAACATACATTATATTTTTTATATCTTAAGTTTTCTCTTGCAAATAATATAAGTGATTAAAGGTTATAGAATATAATTAGTTAATGTTTTTGATTTTATGATAGTTAAAAGATTATTTGTATTGTTTTACATAGTTATAATACACTAATGTTGAGTGCATAGATGTAAAATTTACTCATCTAAAATTGTAAATGTTATATGGTCATTTGTAACTTTAAAACAAAACTGATCTCAATTCTCAAATATTATAATCTGGATAGATAAACTTATAATCTTGGATAACCAAAACCCAAACACGCAAACAATTCAACCAAGTTAACAGGACTTAAAAAACTAACATAGCTAATCTATGTACATATATATGAGCGATTTTCATAAATTGAGCCATGTCGCGCGCAAGCTAGTGGTATATTGTGCTACAACTGATCGTAACTTTTAGATTCGCAAGCGATACCTACCTTATACGTAAAACTTGGGGTGAAAAAAAA
Organism: Artemisia annua; assembly: GCA_014162995.1. Classification (NCBI taxonomy): domain Eukaryota; kingdom Viridiplantae; phylum Streptophyta; class Magnoliopsida; order Asterales; family Asteraceae; genus Artemisia; species Artemisia annua. The sequence continues at coordinate 6,079 of LBNU01000156.1, forward strand.
ATTGTGCCACACATGTTTAAAAATCTTGGATCCGCCACTGAGTGGGATTAACCCAATAAGTGTGTCTCGGGGATCCGTCAACACCTTATCATCTCGACTTCGACACTGGGAGTCATTTCACTTGGATTCAGTGCGATGCGCCTTGCCAGAAATGCCTCCCTGTAATTTAATTCAATCTTAGCATATATACAGTGCAACTTATGCAACACATTGCACACCACTGCCTAATACAAAAATGCATGTAAATGACTAAAATTGCGTACAAATCACCTCTCATAAATATTAAGCCCAACTTTAAACCATGATTAGAGGCGTAATCTACAAAATAACAAAAAATGTAAGTATGTTTATTGAATTAGCACCTAGTTGGATGCAATATTTGTTGGTTTTATATCTAAGCTTGCATACCAAACATTCACATAATCACTTTTCTCTACATATATTCAGTTTTTTATTTTTTGTGATTTGTAGGCTCCTCACCCACCTTATAAACCGGTTACATGGAAACTTGTGGGATGCACAGATCCTATCTGTGAAGATATTCGCTACCCAAAGGACCATCACGTTTGCGAGTCTACAAATGAGCCTTGTACCTACTATTTAAGATATGCCGATGGTGGATCATCTCTTGGTGTGGCAATAAACGACCCGTTCACATTACAATACACCAATGGAACTGTAATCAAACCTGATATTTCATTCGGGTACGTAAGCTTAGCTCTTTATGATCATTATTTATAAAGCAGTTTTGATTTCATAATTTACCAAGTTCCTTATTTTGGTTTTATCTATTCAGATGTGGTTACCACCAAAAACATCCAGACCCAGAGAATCGACCTTACATAGATGGGATCCTTGGTCTAGGCTCGGGTAAAGAAGGCATCTTAAGCCAACTGCGAGAACTTGGTGTAATAAAAAACGTAGCGGGTCATTGTTTAAGTACACAAGGAGGTGGATACCTGTTTTTAGGCAATGAATTTGTCCCTTCAAGTGCCGTATGGACTCCTATGATAACTACAAACGAATTTGCGTAAGAACTTTTCTTGTAAATTACTATGCATATATGATTTTTTTACATATTATGATTTCTCAAAACCTATAATAACTTCTGCAAATTGGCTTTTCAGTAAACGTTACTTCTTGGGAGTTGCCGAGCTCTATGTTGGTGGATTAGCAACTGGGATTAGAGATCTCCGCGTATTGTTTGATAGTGGAACCACCTTCAGTTTCTTCGCTCCTGAAGCTTATGGTGCATTAGTTTCTATGGTGAGGGAAATCATTCTTGACCTCATAATCCGCTAATTGTATCTCACACATAAAACTAATCAAACTTAAGACCCGATGCCATTTTTTAATGTGGTATCAACCCCGTTGATTGGAGGTAAAAAACTTACTAGACAACTTAGTCCTACTAATAAATCATTTCCCGTTGCATGCATTATAACGTCAAGTTTTTTCTCTTGGTATTTGCAGCCGTATCATTCGTTGACAAACTCATCATCTATGACAATGAGAATCAAAAGATAGGATGGAATACAGCAAATTGCAACGATCCCGGTGTGTCACGGGTTTCTTTCCAACATTTCTTGACCTTAGTATGTATTTGAAATTAACCATTGATGGTTCTGTGTATGTGTGAATTTGTATGCAATGTAACTGTAAGTAAATGGACAAAGGTTTACTGCTAATATAGACTTTATTGATAATGAAATTGTTACTATGTTTTCTGTGAGAAAACATATATATACATACTTAAACGACATGACCTTTCTAAATGACAGTTATTTCCAACCAATGTGACCCTTGGTGAATAACTGTCATTACCTACTTTAACCATAATAACTGTTTTCTATAAACGGGTTGTTTGGGTGCCTACTTTGACCCATAACAACAACTAGAATTCGACCCATATTAAATACAAATAATAATCAAACTTTGTCTTAAATAAATACTATATACTAAGACTTAAATCTTTGATATAAATCTATTACAGGGTCAACATCTCCCCTCTAATGATTTAGTATCAAAGTCTTGAAGTGATTTGCTTCCATTTCTTCACACAATGATATCAAAAAATCATTGTCTTCTTCACTGCTTGTTCCTTCTTCCTTTTGTTCTTCACTGCCATCAATCCTAACACCAAACTTGCCCATTCCTTGATCTGCATGTCCATCCCTAACTGCTCTAACTTGCAAGTCTTGTGAGTTTCTTTGTTCTGCAGTCCAACTGCTTTCTCCCACATCCTTTTCTGACTTCTCTATCCATGGTACTTGAGCAGTGTCATGGTACACCATAATCAAATCTATGAACTTTTTGTAGCAGTCTTGTACTACACTTGCTTCTTCAGTTGTTAGGCCTTGTAATTGGGCAATGGTTCCCCATTTGCCACTCAAAGTAACTGCAACATAGCCTCCAAGGCTATCCACTATTTTGTGTAAACCAAGCAAATTGATCTGAATCACTCCTATAGTTGGTGGTATCTTGTCTACAACATCATAATTAAGATACACCATGTAGAACCATTTCACCATATCAATGTATTTCTTACTGAACACTTCCCAATTAGTGTACACTATGCTATCCTTTTTAAGCAAATTGATAAAAGACATAAATCTGTTAAAGAATTCACTTTCAAGGCATAGAGTATACCATTCCAACTTATAAATTCATCATCAACATAACCCTGGGTGTCCTTCCTGTCACAACTCAGTTCCTCTAACCCTTTAACCAAAGAGCATTCTTCTTTTGAATCCAGTGACTCAAAGTACTCCTCCATATACTTGTTGTGTTCTGTGATTGCATGCTTTGGCCCCCAAACTTGATCTATGTTGTATGTGTTCAATGTCCTTTCTTTCCCAAACTTTTCTTCATCAAACATATATTTGATGGTGCACTTATTGTTGTCTATCTTCACCATGTAACCCTGCTCTTCCAATAAATCATAACTCAGAATATTCAATGATACTTTAGGAGTATATTGAACATTTTGTATCACCACTTCACCCTTTTCTGTATTCACAGCAACATCTCCAATACCATAAGAAAATATAAATTTTCTTTCAGTTTCTTCTCTGCCAATCATCTTGAATTTGTATTTGATTTTCTTGAACAATTTCCTTCTAGGGCATAGATGAAACTTGTATTGGTTGCTAACATACCAAATCTCATTCCAGGACTTGTCATTGGACCCCACAACCATGTAATCACCAATTACATGCACTGTTTCAGGGTATTTGACTTCCTCTTCAAGGATTTGTGATGTTGTATCTGCATCTTGCTTTGATTCTGCCACTGAAATCTTCTTCCTATTCTCACATGCCCAGAAAGCATGTCCTCTTTGTCTACAAATGTAGCATCTTGATTTTCTTTTTCTTCTTGTTTTCACAGTCACTTCTTTCTTTTGTTTTCCTTTCAACTTGGCATCATTGTATGCTTCATTCTCTAAGACCTTTTTCACAAGAATCTCCTTTCCTTTTGGAGAGATGCTTTTCCTTCTTGTATTCCATTGATACACATGTTTTGGTGTTTCCCTAAGTAGATATCTTCCAGTGTAGAAACCTTGGTCAATCTATGGTGTTGGCCTTTCCCATGGTTGAGAGCCTTGGCTCTGATACCACTGTGTCACAGGTTTCTTGCCAACATTTCTTGACCTTAGTATGTGTTTGAAATTAACCATTGATGGTTCTGTGTATGTGTGAATTTGTATGCAATGTAACTGTAAGTAAATGGACAAAGGTTACTTCAAATATAGACTTTATTGATAATGAAATTGTTACTATGTTTTCTGTGAGAAAACATATATATACATACTTAAACGACATGACCTTTCTAAATGACAGTTATTTCCAACCAATGTGACCCTTGGTGAATAACTGTCATTACCTACTTTAACCATAATAATTGTTTTCTATAAACGGGTTGTTTGGGTGCCTACTTTGACCCATAACAACTAGAATTCGACCCATATTAAATACAAATAATAATCAAACTTTGTCTTAAATAAATACTATATACTAATATAAATCTATTACAGGGTCAACACCCGGCCCCCACAGTCTTAGTATCATTCTGTTTGAAAAAACTGAATGCTACAGGACTTTCATACCATTTTATTGTTCTGTCCATCTAAGAATATATAGTGCGAAATGAAGCTGAAAAGCTAACTTCTTCGACCAGTCTCTCAAAGGCCCTTTCGTTCAAACACAGCACTGTCCGTCACTTGGTTGTTAATGTATCACCTTAGATTAATGCACAACTAAACAAATATTGTAACATTCTTCTTACAAGATGAACAAGACTACTTTTTCATCATGCAATTACTAAATAACCTTGCTCTAGTCATCAAGCCAAAATATTAGGGTGCGTTTAGTTGGAGAAAAATATCCCATTTTTCTAGGAACATTTTTATGTGAAAATGAAAAAATTGAAAATCCATTTAGTCACACTTTTTTCCAACAATTTTTCAAAAAAATGAAACTCTCATTTTCTAAATTCTAACTAAGAAATTGAAAAGCCCATTCCACAATTCTCACTTTTTTCTTTCTCATTTTTTTTCTTAAAAAAAANAAAAAAAAAAAAAAAAACCATTCTACTCCTAATCTCTCATGTCATCCACAACCGCCCACCGTCTGCCGTCGCCACCACTGTCGCAATTTGAGTTAATCTTCTTATCATTTAAAAAATAAAAAAATAAAATAACTCCAACTAAACGGGTTTTCAAAATTCTCAACTCTTCTCTAGAGATGAAAAATCATTCCCTTCTCAAAGAATTTAGAAACGAAAAAAGAGAAAAAAATTTCTACAACTAAACGGCACCTTAGCATCTCGAAAATGCTATACGACTTTAATCACAAAACACACTGCAGTGTATATGTGCTCTTGTTACCTTACATCGTATCATCAAACCATAATATTATTTTATTAAGATATATGTTTACAGCTTTTTAGAAACTTCTATTGATTATTCTGAAAACAAGTTACCAAAGTAAATGCAGAAATACTTAAGTGTCATTAACTGTAATAAAACAATATCTGATTAATTGATTTTTGATTATCAAAGCTGCATTGCAAACACGCATTGTATTTTATCAGCGAATCGTTTTGTTCAAAGGACAACATGCTTTAATGTGTTATAAAAGTGCTATCTTCGAATGTAAAAGTCAGTTACCATTACTATCAAAGTATCAAACTCGATCACCACATACATGCCTTGTTCCTTCCTTTACATCCATGTATGTATATGACATAATTGGTATCCTATCATGATCATCACTATTATAAAAGCAGGTATTTAATAAACATAAAAGGACTTATAACAGTATGATAAGAAATGGATAAATTACCTTATATATTGTATATTTATGTTGAGTTAAAATAGTAAATACTAATTATATAACTATAAATATACTAGCAAATCTTCAATTAACTTACAAAGACTTCCATCACTATATTATATTAAGCATTAGGACTCAATTCAACATGTATTCAAAGATGCATTTCATCAAAATACTCTTGCACTTGTTAGCTCTTTATGCGACATTTCAGCGATGTTATTCAGAAGCAAATCAGCTCAGGGATGCCAAGACTCCAACTGACTGCACTCCTTCGTCGTCTATCCTGTTTGAAGTCACCGGAAATATTTATCCTGATGGGTATCCACCTCTTCTGTTTTCTTTGTTTATGTTCTATAGATTTTGGCACAAATGAACAAAACAGTAAAAGTTTGAGATTCTTTTTTTTGTGTTGACCCCCAAACATTTTTTGGTGGCTTTTATATATATATTGTATAGACGATTTATTTCTAAGATATGATCACAAAAAGTTATTACTAAAATTCTGATATAAATTTTAAAATAAAACAGTTTATTAGCTTAATTCTTTGATGGGACTTTTTATTTTAATTTTGTGAAACATGTGATATCTCGTTATGAGTCTTAAGATCCAAACTAAACTACTGAAGTTACAATAAAGATGCCTTCCACCAAATTGAAAACTATTGAAACAACAACAATAAACTGAACGAAACTAAACTATCTTGAGGCAGGACGCCTTGTATTGTATTTAATTTGTTTCGTTTTTCCGGGGTTCTTAATAATATGTTGCCTTTCTTATTAAAAATAATAATAATAATAATAATAATAATAAAAAAATAAAAAAAAAAATAAATAAATAAAAATCTTGACTTGAATTTGTGAAACTTGTCAAGAAATTTTTAAAACACGAACCCATTGATCATAGTGTATGAACCATTGTAGCGTTGATAGCTAAGTTTTTTTTGTTGATGTGCATGCCTATCTGTCCCGACCTTTGCTCAAAAAAGCATATCATTTCCGACCATGTTTAGAAAGTCCGATTTGTCCTGTGACCAAACACATTTCGAGTCTTTTGACTATAAATAGGTATGTACATTTGTTTGTGTGAAATGTGTAGACAGTTCTGCAGATTTTTTATATTGCCTATCGATCGGCTAACCGTTTCTGTTTGTTTTTCTTTGAAATATAAAGTGAGTACGAACGTTTGAGGTTATGACATCAAAAATTATATTTAAATAAACATAAAAACTAGCAAAATTCGATTATAAATATATGATCCTAAAAACTCATTACTAAAATTATAATATTTGTTGAAAACATTTAATACATCGACCTATTTCATATAGCCATTATAACTAGTTGCCGACCTTACTATATTTAGAAATAAAGTATAAATATTGGGTCGGACTTATTACGATATAAAGTTTGTTACAGTATGTTTGAACTATATATGTTATCTATTTTCTCACTTGTCATTTGAATGTGCAGGTATTATTACGTGTCGGTGTGCCTCGGGGATCCGCCAACACCTTATCATCTCGACTTCGACACTGGGAGTCATTTCACTTGGGTTCAGTGTGATGCACCTTGCCAGAAATGCCTCCCTGTAATTTTATTCAATATTAGCATATATATACAGTGCAACTTATATGCAACACGTTGCACACCAATGCGTAACACAAAAATGCATGTGCATGACTAAAATTGTGTACAAATCACCTCTCATAAATACTAAGCCTATCTTTAAACTATGATTAGAGGCGTAATTTACAAAATAACAAAAAAATGTAAGTATGTTTATTGAATTAGCACCTAGTTGGACACAATATTGTTGGTTTTATGTCTAAGCTTGCATATCAAACATTCACACTCACTTTTCTCTGCATATATTCAGTTTTTTATTTTCTGTGATTTGTAGGCTCCTCACCCGCCTTATAAACCGGTTACATGGAAAATGAAGGGATGCAGAGATCCTATCTGTGAAGATATTCGCTACCCGAAGGACCACGTTTGTGAGTCTCCAAATGAGCCTTGTACCTACTATTTAAGATATGCCGACGGTGGATCATCTCTTGGTGTGGTGATAAACGACCCGATCACTTTACAATACACCAATGGAACTTTAATCAAACCTGATATTTCATTTGGGTATGCTTAGCTCTTTATAATTTTATTTATGAAACAGTTTGGATTTCATAATTTACCAAGTTCCTTATTTTGGTTTTATCTATTCAGATGTGGTTACCACCAAAAACATCCAGACCCAAATAATCGACCTTACGTAGATGGGATCCTTGGTCTAGGCTCGGGCAAAGAGGGCATCTTAAGCCAACTGCGAGAACTTGGCATAATAAAAAACGTAGTGGGTCACTGTTTCAGTACACAAGGAGGTGGATACCTGTTTTTAGGCGATGAATTTGTCCCTTCAAGTGTCGTATGGACTCCTATGATAACTTCAGACGAATTTGCGTAAGAAATTTTCTTGTAAATATGCATATATGATTGTTTTGCATACTATGATTTGTCAAAAACCTATAATAACTTCTGCAGTTTGGCTTTTCAGTAAACGGTACTTCTTGGGAGTTGCTGAACTCTATGTTGGTGGAGCAGCAACCGGGGTTAGAGATCTCCGCGTATTGTTTGATAGTGGAACCACCTTCAGTTTCTTCGCTCCTGAAGCTTATGGTGCTTTAGTTTCTATGGTGAGGGAAATCATTCTTGACCTCATAATCCGCTAACTCTATCTCACACATGAAACTAATCAAACTTAAGACCCGATGCCATTTTTCAATGTGGTATCAGCCCCGTTGATTGATTGCCCGGCCAACCCCTTGGGGGTTAATAATCCCGATTAGGATCACCATTTAGGCATTAACATGTTATTTTTTACGATGTGGGTCTCTTTAATTCTTTATACATGTCAGGACTAAATAATATCCAAACCTATTGCAGCTCTCGAACGACATAAAAGAAAAGCAGCTGTACCGTGTACATGATGAATACCTCCCAGTATGTTGGAGAGGTCCGCAACCTTTTGAGTCCATCGAAGATGTCAAAAACATATTTAAACCAATAGCGTTAAGCTTTGAAAATTCACAGAACACATGGTTGGAGATGTACCCTGAGGCGTATCTTATCGTCACTGTAAGTAGTCAAATCCTCTACACTTAAAAACAAATAGTCATTTTATTGGCAATGTGGTTTAACATTTGCATATGCTGTTGCAGAAAGATGGAAATGTTTGCCTGGGGATCTTGGATAGCACAGCAATTGGAGCTCCAACCGTTAATCTAATTGCAGGTAGAAAAAATTTACTAGACAAATCAGTTAACCAAATTAATCATTTCTCATTGTCGCATAATAAACTTGGTTTCTTTACCCTTGGTATTTGCAGCCATATCATTCCATGACAAACTCATCATCTATGACAATGAGAATCAGAAGATTGGATGGACTATTGCAAATTGCAAAGACCCGCCACAGTCTCAGTGTCATTCGCTTGTAATAAACTGATGCCAAATACTTTCATATATTTTATTGTTTTGTCAACTAAAAAATATATTGTTGGACATGAATGAAATGTTCTAATCAATGTTTAGTGTATATGTATTCTCAAAACTAATCAAGGTCTGGGGTCGTCACTTTCGGCACATTATGCATCAATGGTTATCTATGTCATTGTCTACAGCAGCAACAATGTGTTTGGAATATATGAGTTCTCGTTGACCAAGTTTGTTTCTACCTTAAGATCCAACTAACTCGGTTGTGTAATTTGTTATACGACTTCTACCACAAAAGAAATTGCCCCAATACACTCGTACATGACATCAAATTCTCATCAAACCATAAGATGTTTAATACAGATAATGAATTTTGCTTTTTAACTAATTAGTATCAGTATTTTGAGAATCATGCTACAAAAAGTCAATGTAAAATTAAGCAAGAGCCACTAATTTAATCAAATGTATCCGACAAATTGATTTTCATTCTACAGCTGCAATAACCACTTTTTTACAAACCAACATCCAGATAGTCCTTAAACTTGCACTTCTCTTTCTGATGAGTACTAAAATTTATGAGTGCTAGTAGTAGCCATTTCATACAAACTCACCACTAACAAAAAGAACAGGCGGCCACATCCATTTATGAATAAGACCAGTGCACCTACTATGGTATGGATGCACACACAATACATGTTGTATATATGTATGCGTGTAAGGTTGAGCTTGGTTTTTTGATGAATATGGACACAGTTGCCAAGTGAGTTAAACAAAAGAATACTCGATTTTATAGAATTTATACAGAACTACCAAATTTACCTCGAAGAAGTTTTAACTTTTAGAACTTACTTCGATCATGAGAAACATCACCTAATTTATGTGGTGTACATATATGTTAATTTTCATTACATGGTCAAAACAATGAGACTCACCTTAACTGACTCTGCATACATGAACCAATAGTTCACCTCTAACTGTAGTTCATGAAAACAAACACCCCGTTTGGGACGTTGGGTTGGCCTTGTACCTTCTTTGTAAATTTTTCTATTTACGTTTCCCTTTTATAGGTTGCTTGACAGGAGTCAGCTTCCGGAATGAGGCATGCACCATCATCACTACACGGATTTCATAATTTATAAAACAATAATAAAACTTATAAAGAAAAGCACAGACACAAGTGGTCACGAAAGGGTTGGTTCAACTGACCTGCATAACTAACTCCAAGAGCATATAACACTGCCATTTGAACATTGCACAAAAATATGATGACAGCTGTGGCTGCAATACAAATATCAGTGAGATTTGATTAGATACTAATGGAGTTTTTGAAGTATGCAAATATTTAGGTTGTTTTGTGCAGAATGGTTGCCAGAAAAGGGTTGATTAGAGAATGTAAAAAGAGCAACGGGCTTTAACCATGTACGAATACACATAACAGGGAATATAAAGATATGAAAATCTGAATCACATCAGATGCTTCTGTGAAGAGGGTGAATATTTGCCAAAACTGGTCTAGCAGGATTAACCTCAAACAAACTGGCAAATGATAGAACCAAGTCGAATGCACAGAATTAAATCAGATGCTAAAATGTTGTTTTAGTACTATACATACGAACATGTAAAAGCTTACTCTAAAGAATCATAATAAACCAGGAAACATAACATAAAGGCAATAACAAACAGAAGTAATGTAATCCGGATATGAAAACTAACCACATTGTAAGAAACGCAGCAAGAACTCTCTAGTAACCGGATAATCATCTAACCCCCAATGGTTACCACAATACGCAAACAAATCCCAAAGTGCCAAACTTGATACCAAACCAACAAGTGCAATAGGTCTCTGGTACCTACAACATTATAAACATCACTATCACTATAACCAACACAATACAATAAACAACATACTTTCATCTTGTAATCCGTTTTAGTAACTATCATATCTGAAATGGCCTAACTTTGTAACTAAATTACGGATTACAAAAATAAAAATGATAAAGATCAAGAAACATAGGGGGTGTTACAATTTTTTAGCAAAAGCAGCTCTGTGTCACCCAAATTGCTTCTGCTTATGTGCTTATTTTTAAATAAAGTACTCCAATAAACAGTTTCTGATAAGTATGTAATGAGCTGCTCATTTCAAAGTGCCCTACAAAAGGTAAAACCATTTACAGCTTTATTTGATTGAAAATCTTCAACTAATTATCACTTTTTCGAGTACTATTGCAATTTCTTACAAATAAGCAAATCCAAATTCCAAACCATGGTGGCCTAGTGTTAAGGTGTCCCCGGTAAAGACCAGGATTCAAACCTAGCTCAGTGAATATCTTAGGATAGCAAGAAAAAAGGCCATGGGTATACCGCGTAAAAAAGGCTCGACTACACCTGAACACAAACCCTTGTCCATTTACAACTCCAAACACTATAAGTGCTTTGAAGATTCATGGGCTAATGAGGTTATCTGATTTCGCCTTATATTTCATAAGCTCAATTATTCCGGCTTATATCGAAACTTGTGTGGGCTTATATAAGTTCATAAGTCCCAATTTAAGCCAAAACATTAAGGCTTATGAAACAGAAGCCAAAAAACAGATAAGCTCATCAAAAGCCCATAAATAAGCTTAAACAAACACCCCCTTATATACAAAAAGCATAAGCAATCTTAAACACCCTCTTAAAAAAGTATTACCAAAATAAGCAGTTGGAAAAATAATTACCAAAACATACTATACTTACAAAGAGCAAGCAAAGAAGAGGATGACTGAAAGGTAGGACTCAAGAAAACCTTTAGTTGCCAAATTAAGAGGGTGTTTGGGTTTGTTTATATTTTCTGCTTATCGGTTTAACTGCTTATTCTTAAAGCAAAAAGCAGTTTGGATAATCCAAACTACTTATGCTTGCTTATTTTGGAATTGTTTTCAATAAGCAAATTTGGACCTGCTTATTTCAAATTGCTTGACACAACATTAGAATGACCTCTTAACCGTAAATATCTAACCTTAAAACCAAAATCTCATTCGTATAGTTTATTACAGCATAAGCAAATCCAAAATCAAAATGTGAGAGGGCTCAAGTTCAATTCCTTCTAGGTGCAAACCTCCTAAAAAGGGATAACTTTACCTAGTTTGAGTCTGTGTGGCAGCGGGTTCAAACCCGTTAAATAGTCCGCCAAAAGGTCGAAAACCATGGTTAAAAAAAAGTAATCACATCCATTTTTTTTTTTTTTTTTTTTTTTTTTTTTTTTTTTTTTTTTTTTTAAAATTTTTTG
>LBNU01000156.1:18398-40263 GCA_014162995.1 Artemisia annua
GGTGGTGGGGTGGTGGTGGAGGATGAGGGTGAGGGGGTGGTGGTGGTGGGTTTGGAGGAGGAGATGCGGTGGAGATCGGAGGTGCGTTGGTCGAGGATTTCGAGGTAGCCGGAGTCGCGGAGCCAGGTTTCGAAGTTGGGGTCTGGGACGCTCAGGGATAAGGGGTTTGAAGAGAAAGACATTGTTGTGATGTTGTTTGTGTTTTTTTGGTTTTGGTAACTTTGGTTTATGAGGTATCTAAAAAAGTGGTTTCATATGCTCTCTTTTGTAAAAAAAATAATAATAAATTAAAAAAAAAAAATTAAATTAGATAAGAAAATCGTAACTACTTATTTTTCAATCAACTACCCAACTAAATCATTTTTTTTAAATTAAATATTTAATAAACAGTTGACGTTAAGTAAAACTAATTATACCCTCATTTCAAAAACTAAATTATCTTCTATTATATGGACATTTTTATATATTTTCGATAAACTTTTTTTCAAATTTTTTTGAATGAGTGTTGAATAATCAAATGTGATTTGTGAAATACACATGTGATTTGAAGTTCAAAATTCACATCACAAATCATACGTAATTTCGCATTGACTGATATTTAATACCCATATAAGAAAACGAAAAAGAAAATATGTCGAAAGTATATTTAAGTGATCGTCTACTTAAAGATAAAAAATATTCTTGTCATATTTTTTGTCGCTTAATGATTTACCATTTGTAAAACTAGTTATAATGCCCGCGCACGCTCGGGTTTTTTTTAAAAGTTTTTCGAATGATGTATATTTTTTTTAAAAAAAATAATTTAATCTTTGTTTTGTTTGATTTATAAGTTTTAATTATAGTTTTTTATTATTATAGATAATTATTTAAAAAAATTTAATCCTATTGTTAGTTGTATCTTATCTATATTTTTTGTATTTATCTTCTACTTGTGTAGTATATCAACAAACCGAATTTATAAATTAAAAAATAATAATTTAAATATTACTTAATAAGGAAATAATTTTTTTTTAAAGTCCCCACTTGAGGTTTTATTTTATTATATAAAAGATACTAGTTATAATGCCCGCGCACGCGCGGGTTTTTTTTAATTTTTTTTGAATCATATATTTTTATTTATTAAAAAACAAATAATTTAATCTTTGTTTTGTTTGATTTATGATGTTTAGTTATAGTTTTTTATTATTAAAGATAATTATTTAAAAATTTTAATCCTATTGTTAATTGCTTTTTATCTATATTTTTTGTATTTATCTTCTACTTGTGTTATGGATAAATATAAAATATTATCTAATAAGAAAATAATCTTTTTTTCTAAATAATATTATTACTAAATAAGGTATGGTTTAGTTTTTTTGAAATGGAAAAGTCCCCACTTGGGGTTTTGTTTTATTATATAAAAGATTTTATTTTCAAAAATGAACGTTAAAAGTGATTATTATTATTATTATTATTTTATTTTATTTGATGAAAAATGAATGACTAAAATTTATTCATTTTTTTTTTTTTTTTAATCTTTATTGAACTCACCCCTTTATTTGCTAATGTTAAGGCTAGATTTGAGTTTAGAAGTCGTGTACTTATTTTCAAGGAAAGGTCAACTAGTAATTGCTACTCATTCTTGCAATGGGCAAAATTTTCTTGTAGGTCTATGTCGCAAATGTGGCCTCCTCGTAGTTGGCCTGGCGTTGAGTGGATTATGGTCATGACCACGAGCAAAACACACACATTTGACAATTTTTAATTTTTATTTTTTTAATTATAAAAGGTGGTAAATTGTAAGGAGTAACCATCATCATCAAATAAAAATTGTGACAAAGTAGTGAGACGTATGATGATGTGGTGATTTTTTTTTATTATTATTTTTTTTAATACTCTAAGTGGCTTTATGTAATTTAGTGGTGCCACACGGTTTTAGAGCAAGAGGTACTGTCGTTGTGAGTGAGGCGCCAATCCGATTTGGCACTGTGCTAAACAGGCGCACTGCACCGCCTACCACCGGCGTCAAAGAGATCGTGAGAAATTTTAATTGCACCAAAAGTGAGTTTTTTTGTTTTTTTAATTGATTTTTGTGTTGAGTTTATGTTTTAATTGGATATGATGGGTCTCAAAAGTGAGGTTTTGTCTTGAGTGACTGAGAATGAAGGTGTTTTTATGTGTGAGTGAAAAGGTGACGAAAAGAAAAAATGATGAGATTGCGCATAGGCGAAACTTTAGTTTAGCCACTGCACCCCTTACTCTTAGAAAAACAGAGATATGTTCACTCTGGAACAAACTAAAACAGTTAATTGTTGATACACATATACACAAAAGATTACAAATGCAAATGTTTCAAGTTTGAAAGTCTACTATAGATGTTGGCTCAAGCTCGTCTTGAAATTGAGTTGGTATTTTTGAGTCATGTGAAATGGTTCACTATGCAAGCAACAAAGTATGTCAAGTTAGATTTCATGGTTGACTAACGTTGTATATCGGTGGATTTTGTATAAATTTAGTTGCAAAGTTCACAAGAAACTTTTGTGTTGATAATTCCATTCGTTTGACAAGCAAAATTTCTACAACAATGAAAAATAACCCTAAGAGCGTTGGGTATCGTAACGCCGGCCAGGGCGTTATGCCGACGTGGCTCAGCGTTATGATACCGGCCCCCAAAATATTTCAACTACCGTTGTGATTTACGTTGCTGTGGCAACTTGGAACGAAACGCAGAGATGGGTTTTTTTTTTTTTNTTTTTTTTTTTTTTTTTTTTTTTTTTTTTTTTTTTTTTTTTTTTTTTTTTTTTTTTATGTTTTTTTTTTTTTTTTTTTTTTTTTTTTCCTTTAAAGTGAATAACATTTTTATTTAATATTTAGTTTGTTTAAATAAATGGAGAAGGGAAAAAAAATGTCCCAAAAAAGTTGGTGTTATGATAAAGGTGATTTTTGGGTGTTAAATGTTTTGGTGTTGAAATGATGTAGCGTTGAGACACTTTTTTGGTGTTACGGTGTTACACATCTAGAGCTCTAAGCTTGAGGAATATCTAAAATAATGGATCTGAAAACCTATTTTGAATCATACTAGAGAAGTGAATTGATGAGTCATGAACTCATGATATTGAACTACTACGACTTTTGAACACTTAGCCTTGATACCGAACCATCTGAAACTTTGCAGTTTACATTGACCTTTAATACATTTGAGGATTGCCTTGACCTTGAACCCATTTAACATCGGTTACAGGCTTACAGAATTATAGCTAACATCATTTGCCTTGAACCCATTTGAACTTGTGCCATGGCCTAATATCTCTCAATATTTTGTAATTTGTTATTTAGATTTTATTCTATTTGCTTCATCTTTATCTATTATTACATCAAATTTAATGCCCCCTAATCAGCTTGCTAGCTAACTAGTTGAATCATCAACATCTATACAGATTTGAGTTTTTATCAGCTCATTTTACAGGTTCTAATCGCTTACAAAGCTAACTTTTATATCACCAATAATCCCCACAGGAGCACAAACCATCTGCAAAATGGTGAAACCGATTTCTATCTCTAACCACAATCCTACGTCTTGTAATCTTTGAAATCAGTTTCATAACCTCATGACAATCCAGACAATTCCTAAGATTCTTCACAATCTTAATACTACTTCCAGCCTCTGTACTGATAAGTCCAAACGCAACAGCAAGCTTCTCACTATGGACTTCTAGCGATCGCGCTCTTTCCTTATTCCCAAAATCATGCAACACAATGTCAGTTTGCGGACTATAACCATTATCTTTAAGCCATCCATTAACCTCATCCAACATCATATATATCTTATCACTATTTGGGTGTTTCATGTCCCCTGCAACAAACTCGTGCACTTTGTTATGCACTTCAATTGAGCTACATCCGGTCTCTTTATGCACCCCGTGGTCCTTCATCATGGTCCTCATCCGGGCCACCCCGTCCCAGTTTGAAGTAGCGGCATATAAATTAGAAAGAAGGATATAAGTACCAGAATTTGCAAGATTATTGTCTACCAAAAACTTAACAATCTCTTCTGCTAAATGCACATTTTTATGCAGGGTACATGAGTCGAGTAAAGTTCCCCATATGACCGGATCAGGGTTAACCTTCATATTCTTGATTAACCCATATGCTTCTTCAAGATAACCGGCTCGACCAAGAAGGTTAACCATACATCCATAGTGCTCGATTGTTGGTTCAATCATGTATTTTCTCTTCATTGAAAGAAAGATACCTTTTCCGATTGAAACTAAACCTGAATGAGCACAAGCACTCAAGATTCCAATGAATGAAATATCCGTCGGTCTTGTATGCATCCTACACATATCGCTAAAAAGCTGCAAAGCTTCTTGGCAATGCCCGTGCATAGCATAACATGTAATCATTGAATTATAAGCAATAACGTCTTTATTTTTGAGCTTATCAAATACCACTCTAGCGTCTTCTAAACTACCACATTTCCCATACATATCAATCAAAGCAGTACCTAAATGAACATTCATTTGCATCCCACTATTCCGCATATAAGAATGAACCCATCTCCCTGATTCCAACACCCCAACCTGTCCACACGCAGATAAAACCATCAATAACGTAACTTCATCAGGACGGCTCATCTTCTCACCCAACATACATCTAAATAAACTCAACGCCTCCATCGCCTTCCCATACTTGGCATACCCACCAATCATCACATTCCAACACACCACATCCCTCTCCACCATCTCATCAAACAACTCCCTCGCCTTCTCAACCTCCCCACTTTTCACATACCCCGTAACCATCCCGGTCCACAAAACCAAACTTTTCTCAGGCAATTCATCAAACACTTTACGCGCATTCGCCACTTCGCCGCCACGCCCATAAACATCAACAAGCCCACTTCTCACATGCAAATTCCCGCCAAAACCAAATTTCACCACATGCCCATGAACCATCCTCCCATAAACCACCCCACAACCCTTTAAAACCGCAGAAAAAGTATACTCAGTGGGTCCCACATCGTCCATCAACATCTGGGCATAAAGCTTCATTTTCTCATACTCATCCGCATGTGCTTGGATAATGGACGTGTAAAAGTACACATTGGGTTTATGGGTATGTTTAAAAAGTTTAGTAGAGTGATCTAGACGGTTGAAATGTGTGTATGAACGTTGGAGTTTAAAGTTTATGATAGGGTGTGTGTGGTAGCCATGGCGGATTATGGCTGCGTGGATTTGGGTAAGGTGTTTGAGGGTTTTGGTGGTGGTGAGGAGGTGTGTGAGTGTTTCCGGTGACGGTGATGGTGGTGGTGGTGGGTGGTGGGTTGTGGTTGTGGTGGAGGTTATGGGTGGTGGTAGCATTGGTTTGAGTTTAAGTTGCAGGTTTAATGGTTAGAGATGACATGAAAATGTTTTTTGTGATAAGGTGTTTGTGTTTAAGTCTGTGTTGTGACTTGTGACGTGGTAGTCAAGTTTGACTTTTTAAAGTGTAAAACTGTAAATATAAAAAAAAGTCAAACTTTGACTTGGTGAATCTCCTTCTTGCCTGTTGGGATTACATATCTTTTATATAATAAAACAAAACCCCAAGTGGGGACTTTTCCATTTCAAAAAAACTAAACCATACCTTATTTAGTAATAATATTATTTAAAAAAAATATTATTTTCTTATTAGGTAACATTTTATATTTATCCACAATACAAGTAGAAGATAAATACAAAAAATATAGATAAGAAGCAATTAACAATAGGATTAAAACTTTTAAATAATTATCTTTAATAATAAAAAACTATAATTAAACATCATAAATCAAACAAAACAAAGATTAAATTATTTGTTTTTTAATAAATAAAAATATATGATTAAAAAAAAATTTAAAAACCCGCGCATGCGCGGGCATTATAACTAGTATAACTTGAATAGTTTCAGTGAAGAGCTGTTTTTTTCTTATTGAAATAACTTTTATAACTTGATATATTGTGGGGGACTTAAAATGCATGACTAAAAACATGTTTAATTCATCTATTATTTGGCACATGTTTTTGTCACTTTTTCTTGCCAAATATTCACCTTTGATCTTGCCATGTGTCCAAATCTTAATATTAAGCATACTTTTAAGCATATTTGTTAAGCATGAGAATCATTTCTCATGTTGTGCTTGTGTATATACCACACATTCACGCGGTAACAAGATTTACGTAAGCAGTTGCAGGTCATTTGGCATACGAAAAAAATGCTTTGGACTTTTGTTTTTTAAAGGCAAAGACTTTGGAACACAGGCCGTGCCTTACTGCGGGCACTGAATGAATGAAATGAGTGGAGATTTTCCTTCCCCTTTGCTAATTACCAAGAACTTACTTAATACTATATAATTAGATACATCTCTTCAAATAAGACTTTACAACGTTTTAGTTAGTGAGACACCTTAGATATCGTTATGCGAAAGGCCATGGATAATTTAAACTTACACATAATTAAATGGGAAAAGAATACACAACTTAGCAAAAAGGAGTAGTACGATAGATATATTTCCAATCAAATAACCTATAGAGTATCATTTTGCTTTTGTAAGTGCTTGATTTTAAAAGTCAATGTATCCAACTACTGAACTACGAGATAGATTTTTCAGTAAACGAAGAGAGCATTATATCGTTGGAGATGGTTTCTTTTTTAAGCCGTTTGAGCGTGAAGTGGACTTTGTTTCTATAGCTCCATATAAACGAAATGATGGTATCAAGCCGGAACTTTTTGCCAAATGTCAATAGCAACCGAGCACGAAAGAAACACATGAGCTTCGGTTTCAATTTCATTGTCGCAAATTGGACACCTCACTGAGTCAAGATCAATCCCGCATTTATCCAGGTTAGCCCATCTTGTGTGAGGAGAATCCAGGGGTGTTGTTCGGTTCGGTTTTCGGGTTATTCGGTTAATTCGGTTCGGTTAATTCGGTTAAAAGTTTTATTAGGGTCAAACCGTAAACCAAACCAAACCGAGTTCAAATTCGGTTTTCGGTTCGGTTTGGTTGAATTCTAGTTCGGTTTGGCTCGGTTCGGTTTTCGAGTTAATCCGAATTACACACTTTATTTAAAAAAGAAGAAAAATATACAAATATATTTAGCCAAAAAAGTTATTTCAAACATAAAAAGTATTTTTTAATATTAGGATAAAATTTTATTGTTATTTATATATATATAAATATAAATATAAATATATATATATATATAACATTTTATTGATCTTTTTATATATATAAACGAGCTGGGTTACCCGCGCGTTGCTGCGGGAATGTTAACTCGAAACGTATCGCATTTGCCAAATGTATTGATATTTATTGAATTCTTGAAAGTATTGTAAATTTATACTCGTTTTCGTTGGAAAAAGGATTTCGTGAACAATGGCGCAAGTTTCATAATTTTTCGAGTCCGTTTGATACGTCAAATGATCCCCGAACCATTTTCACGAAAAGTATTGCCAAGATGGCAATAATACCCCCTCCGCCCCTAATTTACCAAACCCACCCTAACTTTTAAATTTTCATTTCACCCCCTTCCCATTTAATATAAAAACCCAATTTTTTTTATTTTATTTCATTTCAACACAAATACACACACACACACACTACTCTCTCTCTCTCTCTCTCAAATCTTTCTCTCCCCTCTCTCTTGAATCCGGCCGCCGTCCACCACCCTGCTACTGCTGCCGGAAAAAAATTCCGGCCACCGGAATATATTCCGGCCAAAAATATTTTATTTCACCAACGCGTAGATCGGGCTTTTCTCGTTCCATTCGAACCACGCACGCGCCGCCAAAGTGACCCGAACACAACCATTCCACCACCACCGCCGCTGCCACGACGCACCACCACCATCTCCCTTGTTTTTCTCATCTTCTTTTTAAATAAAAAACATTTTTATCAAAACCCTAATTTCCATTTTATTTAATCCGAATTTTTAAAAAGTTTTATAATAAAAATGGGTTTGAATTTTGGTTTTAAATTTGGGTTTGAATTTTGGAAAAGTCAAAAAAAATGATATTATTATTATTATTATTTTTTTTTTGGGACTAAATTTGTAAAAGGTCGCTAACGGGGGACTAACTGTGCAGTTTATACCAAACCTAAGGGACTAAAAGTGAAAATTGTTAGCTACAGTACATGCACTATTCCAAACTGAGTGTTACTGTAGCGACAACTGTTACGTACTGTAGCACCATATTTTCGCTTTTAGTCCCTTAACGTGACGGTATTTGGAAAGTTAGTCCTTAGGGACTAACGGTGGAAAAAAATTACGTTAGGGGTTGTTTATGTTTACAATTTGCATAGAAAAATCCCCTGAAGTTACTGGTCTGTTGCAAATTTAATCCACGTCTGTTAGTTAACGGTCGTTAAAGACTAACTTCACAATTGACCACTAACTTCAGGGGCTAAAAGTGGCAAGCACGAAACTTGCAACGTTACTGTTGCTACAATAACAAAAACGCCTTTTATATATATTATATAATAAGTCTAAGTGACAATATAAATACATAATAAATACCAAACAGGTTAAGCCCAAAACAAATAAATCCTCTCACTATAATAACCCATTAACAGTCCATGCAATTAGAGCGGCAGAAGGACGAACTTCAAACTGGCACGAAACTCATTAAAAAACACATACTTCTTAGTCAAGCTTCGGCCCTACTACAGCGCTTCGCTAACTCGAAGCACCTCGCTGGCAAACCCTTAATGAAGATATCAGCATACAAATATCGTGAAAGGACATGAAGAACACGAACATGACCCGCGACAACCTGATCTCGAACAAAGTGAATGTCTATCTCTATATGCTTCGTGCGTTGATGCTGCACGAGATTAGAGGATATATAGACAATACTTAGATTATTGTAGCAGACAAGTGTAGCAGTAAACAATGGGGAATGAAGCTCAGGTAGAAGATTTTGCAACCAAGAAATCCCAGCAATTGCATTAACAACACCACGATATTCAGTCTTTGTACTAAAGCAAGACAAAGTGAACTTGCACTTAGATGACCAAGATAAAGAGGATGTTACCAAGAAAAATGTAGTAACCAGAAGTGGAACGTCGAGTGGTGGGGCAACCAGCCTAGTCAACATCAGAATAAGCAACCAATGAAGATGAATATAACTGCAATCCATAATTAAGAGTACCCTGTACATAACGTAAGATCCTCTTGAGAGTAGCAAGACGCGGCTTCCAAGGGTCATGCATTAATAAACAAACCTGTTGAAATGACTAAGAGAGGTCTAGTCTAGTAAATGTCAGTGACTCCTCCCAAACTAACCAGTTAACCAGGTGTGGTCAACAAGTTAAATCTGAGAGAGGAGAGATCAATTTATGATCCGTTGAAAGCACATTGTATTCACTGGTCGTTATGTCCCAACGAGATTGAAATTGTGTTTTGGGAAACGTTTGAATGATTTAGTAATCGGGAAAGTAACCAGATAATGATTTGGATTGATTTAAACTAATGGAAATGAGATAAATAACAGTTATTAACAATTACGGGAAATCAGATAAACTAAAAACGTAATTAAATGTAAATGCGTACTGAGAAAAGTGGGAATTAAGCAAAAACAAACTACAGGGGGTGAAAATGACTTTTTTACAAACTTTAATATTAAAATAAAATTTTATAAAAAGGAAATATTTTTTTTTGATTATTTTATTATATAATATTAATTAGAAACTATTTAATCACTTATTATTAATATTTAACTTAAACTAGATTTAATATAATATTAATTTAAACTAAGAAAATGAAAAAACTATTTTAAAAATTCTAAAATAACGTAAGAATGATATAAAAACTAAAAATATGTTTTTTTTGTCTTTTTATGAATTTAATATTAATTAATTACTAGTTATATTAATTAAACTAATTTAAATTACTATAATACTACAATGACTTAGAAAATTAGGAAATATTTTATAAAACTAATTAACCATTACAGGAATCCTAAAAAATTATAAAAAGTTTATAAAAATTATTATTAAACAATTTTACTAATTATTTACTTAGTTACTAATTAAAAGCTAGTTAAACTAAATCAATTAAGATAAATAGAAAATGAACAGTAAAAATTATGAAACTAATTTCTAAAAATACTTTATAATATATAAAACCTATAAAAAATATAAAAAAGTACTATTGATTAAAAATAAACAGTAGAGGATTTTATTTTTGGTTTTTCAATTAAAACTAATTTAAATAATATTAATTATTATAATTACTAAATGAAAAGATAAAAATCTAAAAAAATTACTAGAAACACTACAAGTGAACAGGAACTTATGAAAATTATAAAAATGAAAATTGCTTTTTGAAAAAGCTGAGCAATAAGCCAAATGGCTTAAATAGAAGCTATCACTTTATTAAAAGTGATGATTTTTTGGATTTTCTTTTTGAAAACTATTTATATACTGAAAATATGGAACTTTAATAAAGACAAAAATTTAAAACTTAAAAATAAGCAGTTTGCACCCCTAATAGCTTAACAGATCTTATTTTATGGATTTTTAATGATGCACAAGCTCTTAATAAGCTCTACAGTGGATACAAGCTAGAAAATAAGGTGTAAACAACTTATATGAACACAAATTAAGCAAAAGGAACTGAAAAAGCACAAAGAGTAAGCTAAAATAAGCAAATAAGCAAAACCAAACTTCACAGAAACACACATATCTGCAAAGAAATTGAGGGCTTAATCCATCTTATCAAATAAGCTTGAAAAGCCAAAATAATCCTGGAACTAGCAAATATGGTTGCTTGGCTTCCCAAAAAGCCAAGAATCACAGGATGGGTCCTACTAATAAGCTCTGTGTGAGCTTATGAAGTTGGGTGAAAAGGCTTATGTATACTGAGTGTTCAGTATACACTATCAAATGGGACAAACAAAAAGCTGATAGCAGCCCTACCAAATAAGCTAGAAATGGAAGAATAAGCCCTGAACTATCAAGAATGGTTGCTTGGCTTTCCAAAAAGCCAAGAATCATACACTGGGTCCCACTAATAAGCTCTGTGTGAGCTTATGAAGATGGGTGAAAAAGCTGTGCACAGGGGAGGTCACAGGTTAAACAGACAACTTTGAGCTTATTTCTAGATAAGCACATGGTTTTCAAAATGGATTTTTCTTTTTGGATTATGTAAACAACCAACAAAATGACACAAATCAGCAAAAACTTTGGATTTCCAATCACTAATGAACCTTGTGCAAGATCTGGGAGATTTGCACAACTTTGACAGACTTGAAAATTTTTGACTTTTATTAAACACTAAAGTTTGACTTTTATGAACTTTGATCTTGATTTATTAACTGATTATGATATGTTAAGCTATATTAAGACTAAATTAAGCTAGAATAACTACTTGTGAAATGATTTGATGAGATTTGGACTCAAAATCCTTAACAGATTATCAATGAGTTGAGATCAAAAAGGATTTTGACTTTTTTGCAAATGACCACTGGTTTTTAAGGTTTCTTAGGCCTAAGTGAGACTAAAGACACATGAAACAACAAAGAACCACAACAATACCACACTGGATCACAGATTTGACCGTAAATCCAAACAATGCCTTTACTGAACCAATTTTTAATTTCAAAGCAATTGAGTGATTAAGACTATGACACTGATTCACAATCACTTATTGTGATATAATAAGGCAATTTAAGCTAAAAATCACAGAGAATAACAACCAATATTCTAAAATCACAACTTATGCTTTTGACAGTGAAAATGGAAATTGTTAACACAAATGATTTTAACAAACAAGGACTTAATATTAAGCTATATTATGACTAAAGTAGACCAAATAAACACAAAAGCACAGAGATAAACAGTTTATAAGCACAACTACAGTAAAATCACAAAATTACACTAAAACTTGGAATTTCAAGAACTTGAAAGTAGAAAACCTCAACTCTAGCTTTACTAGAGTATCTTTAAGCTCAACAAGCTCCAGCTTATTCAGAGAATAAGCTGGTAAAGTCCATCTTGCCCCTCCATTGTAGGCAACTTCCAAAGCTTTCAACAGTCAAATGCAATGGTACCCTGTGATATTTTTGTTTCTGAATTTTTTATGTTTTTCTTATGTATATTACTAACCTAAGTGACCTTATGAAATAGTGGAACTAAATGTAGAACATGATTAAGGATAAAAGAGAAAGTTCAAGTAAAATTGCAAATACTAAATTGAAACTGAATTCTTGGAATTTTTTATTAAGAAAAGATCAAAGTACATTAATGAAACAGATTACAAAGCTTTTGAAATGATTTTAACAACTAAGAAACACAATTACACTAATTCTTAACTAAGTGACTACACCATCTTCTCTTCTGCTCCTCTTCTATTTATAGCACAAAATTAGGGTTACTTGAGGTCCACTTGAGCTTTCCCACTTCAATCTTGGCCCTTGGATTGCTCAGAATTGATCCTAGCCGTATAACTAATTTTGGCGCCAAAACCTTATATAACATTTTCTGTTTTTAATTGCAAGGGGGTGGTGCATTTATTGTGGGGGGTAAGGTTAGGTGAGGATGGTGAAGGTGAGTGGTTTGGGCGGTGGGAAGTGACTGTCAAGTTGGGGGGTGAGGTGATGGTTGCAGCAAGTGGGAGGGAGAAGGTGGAGGGGAAAGGGGTGTGTTTGACTGTTTGACCAAGGGGGGAACGAGGTGGGTTTTGTTATAACAAAGAGGGGAGTTTGGGCTTGTGTTGTGATGGGCCAAGGGATGGTTGGGCCAGAGAAAGAAAAGGGCCAAAGGGAGTTATAAGGTGGACTTGTTGTGTAGATGGGTTGGACTGGATTGGATTTGGACTTGTGGGATTATTGGGTTTTATGATAAAAGGGTCCGTTTGTTTTTAAGCTTATATAACCATAAGGACCAAAGTTGTAAACTGCTGAAACTTTGAAGAATTGGTGTGCAATCTTCCAAAAGTTATTCCAAGGGTGATTTCTTGCCAATGATGAATAGTACAAGGACCAATGATGATTTTTCCACTTTTTGAATTTCCAGGGACCTATTTTGCCAATTGTGAAACTTTAGGGACCAATCTTGTAATTTCACCAAACTTTTCACCCAATGATTATTTTTGCCAAAGTTCAATAATACAAGGACCATAATATTTATTTTCCAAAAGATTTTAATCCCAGGGGCTATTTTTGACAACTTTGCAAAGTTCAAGGACTAAACTTGTAAACTTCGAAACTTTTCATCAAAGGACTAATTATGACAACTTGTGATTTTAAAGGACTTTGGTTGATTTTTCTTTTAAAATAAATGTTTAGGGACTAGATTTGCCAACTTTTGAAAGTTGAGGGACTGAAACTGCCAATTGTGCAAACTTTGTTTGTTTTTCATTTGTTTTCAAACATTTTGCATCTAAAACATATAAAACACAACCCTGGGATATTTTCAGTATTTTGATGCATATTTGGGTGTTTTTGGATGTTTTGGCAGTTCAGATGAGACAAAAATGATGAGTATTTACACACTCATCAATCCCCCACACTAAAATATTGCTAGTCCCTAGCAATCTTTTGTGAAAACTTAATGGATTTGATGTCTCTTTACCAGAAGCCATTACTTCTGGAGTAGCCAAATGTTTCAGTTCAAGTAAGAACTATGGTACACTGATAACCATATGATTTTGAGCAAACCATAAGCTGTCAACGGATTTGATTTGTCTTTACCAGAAGCCGTTTGCTTCTGGACTAGCCAACTCTTTGATAGAATAGAATTATCATCTTGGTGAGTTGATTACCAATTATGGTTTTCCACTGCCTTTACCACAAGCCATAACTTTGTGGGCTAGCCAACTCTTCACTAATCGAAAGATATGGTGAGATGAATACCATGCAATTTTTGGCAAACTGCAAGCCATGAACGGATTTGAGATATCTTTACCAAGAGACGTTTGCTCCTGGATTAGCCAGTCCTTTTGTGTTTTAGACAAGATGACTGATTACCACCAAAAAAAATTTTTTGGCCAAAAATGGGGGTATTAAGGCACTGAAATGTACAAATGTGATCAAAATTCGCCAGAATTCCCCCCCCCCCNACTTAGAATTTAGGCAGGTGTCGGAACCAAAGTTGATAAATAAGCTATAAAGCTAAAGCTTCTTGAATAGAAGCTATCACTGCTTTTAAAATGATATGATTTTTTTTTTTTTTTGAAACTTATGTACATGCAGGGGCATCTCCCCCCCAATAGGGTGTTAGAAAGTAGAAAGAAGTCAGAAACACGGGTGAAAACCCATGACATGCTAATTTTTGATCACCGAGTCACTAGCTTGACTCGATCCCCGAATTCATTGGTTCATGGGGAACTTTTGGAGATCCGGGAAAACCATGGGTGGTATGTCCTCTCCAAAGTAGTGCTTTAGTCGATGGCCATTCACTTTGAAATTTGGACCATCGGGTTGAGATAACTCAACGGTACCATATGGATAAACTTTAGCAACGGTGAATGGTCCAGTCCAGCGGGTTTTGAGTTTTTTCGAGAAGATCTTTAACCGAGAATTGAAAAGAAGGACTCGATCGCCAACGTTGAAAACGCGGTTTTTTATTTTTGAGTCATGAATCTTCTTTGTCTTTTCTTTGTAGATCAAAGAGTTCTCGTATGCCTGATCCCGAAGTTCATTTAATTCATTCAGCTGACCTTTGCGGTGATCACCCGCTGTCTGGAGATCGAAGTTAGCATGTTTCAAGGCCCAGTAGGCTTTGTGCTCAAGCTCAATCGGTAGATGACATGCCTTTCCGTATACAAGCTTGTAAGGAGTACACCCGATGGGTGTTTTGGAAGTTGTACGAAGGCCCAATAGTGCACATCCTAGTTTATCCACCAATGAGGCACGGGTCTTTCACCCTACGGGTCCTCTCCAGGAATCCTTTTAATACCCACGGTTTCGACAACCTCCACCTTGCCCACTGATAAGTCGCCGAGCGAAAGTCAAGCTTCTAACCACCGAGTTCGTTGTCCCAACGAGGGTTGAATATGGATCTCGTCACTCAAGACCGTGAGCTATGTGTGATGAATTAGGTTTAAAAGAAGATTTGGGTTTTGTCTATACTACAATGACAAATTAAAGTAAAGGAAAGCGGTAAAACGACATGAAATAAGAAAACAAGTAAAGTTGCATGAAATAAAAGCGATTAAAGAAAGCGGTAAATGAAAGCGATAAGTAAATAAAACTGTAAATGAAATTAAAAGACAATGTGTTTGCAAAGCGACGCGAATAAGTTCGTTAAGCTTGAGGTAAAAGTTTGCAACGAGTTATTTTCCTTTCTCGAGATTAGTTGTTAATTAATCTTTTGAAGAGATATTAACTCAAGACGAGTGAAATAATCGTTCAAAGGTTTCGTCTTCGAATAATTAACTCACACGTCTAAGCAATCTTTCGATTACTTATCACAAACGTTTAAGCTCTTACTTGACTCACAAACTCGAGCTACTAAGCAAACACGTTTTAAAACTACTCGAGACTCATATTAAAAACTTAAAGCGATAAAGAAATTGAAAGACTTGTAAAACATTAAACGTAATTAAAGTTTAAAACTAAAATTGAAAAGACTCAAGACTATAAAAAGAAAACGACTCTAAAAAGATTTAAGAAAATTTCGGCAGCATAACGTTTAAGATTGAGAAAATGAAAACCTCACTCGATAAACGATGAGGGAAAATAAAAGTCTAACTCGACTTGTAAAAGAAATAAGAAAAGAAGAAAAGACAAGACACGACTCAAAATAAACTAAGACTGAAAATCATACTCGCTATCTAAAACAAAAAAAACAAACTCGCTAGGTTAAGTTGGGGACCAAACTCGCTAGAGTTGTGTCCCATACTCGCTAGGTGTTAAGTCCCAAACTCGCTAGGTTTTGCAACTCATACTCGCTAGAGCTAGTGTCCCATACTCGCTAGGTGTTAAGTCCCAAACTCGCTAGGTTTTGCAACTCATACTCGCTAGAGCTAGTGTCCCATACTCGCTAGGGTGTAGATAACTTCCAAACTCGCTACGGACTAGGGACCAAACTCGCTAGGTTGTAAAATCCATACTCGCTAGAGTGTAGACAACCTCCAAACTCGCTAAGGACTTGGGACCAAACTCGCTAGCTCATACAAAACAACTAAACTCGCTACCCTAAGTAAAAAACTAAACTCGCTATGATCTAAAAAGACACAAACTCGCTGTTAAACCCTAAGAAACTTTCTGTATTTTAAAACTAATAACGTGACATAAAAATTTAATAAAAGGTAAATGAAACTTGTAAAAACTTGATAAATAGAACGTTAGGACACTAGAATAAGCTTAGAAATAAGCAAATAAGCCACGGCTTCTTTTGAAAGCCCTAACCCATAAGCTTTTTATGAAACTTAAATGAAAACCATGCAAAGGTGACAAGAAAATTAATGAAAACTTGTAAAGATTAAGGAAAAACTTGTAAAGATTAAAACAATAAAATGACAATAAGTAAATCAAGACATGAAAATTAAATTTTGCATTAATAAAAATTACCTTAAGACATGAAAATAAGCTAAGCTACTCTACCTTACCCCTACTCCTAATCCTAGTCTAATGCTTACAAATGAGGCTACCAAGTGATATTTATCAAGCTAGGGGGTTTACAAGTTTGCTTTCGTGTACGCTTTGCCCCCTAGACTTTTACAAGTCATGAAAATAACATATAAACTACATTACAAGTCTACTAAATGTCTTAAACATTAAATGTAAACTCTTGTAACTTCGAGGCTTGTGTTGACGTGTATTCTAAAAGTCTTCAAAGATGTAAAAGTGATATCTTGCTCGAATTTATGAAGCTTATCGTAATAATTAGCTTTGAACTTCGATTAAGCATCTCTTTCGTTTTCTCGAGCCTTTAGGAAATAACTTTGTCATCACGGGCTTTCCTTGAGTAAATTTCATCGTTGACTCGGCTTTTAGACACTTTTCCACATCTCGTGCTCGTTTTAGGCTTTTTGGTTGACTTTTGTGCTATTTATGCAATATCCGTCCCTGCACGATCACAAACACAAAAACAAGATATCTTTGGCGTTTCACGTTAGTTTTTGGTCTTTTACACACTTAAACTAAGGTCAAAAGTATGTGTAAAATAACACACATCAAAATCCCCCAGACTAAGGTATTGCGTGTCCTCACGCAATGTAATCACGTCACGCCTTAAAGATAAATAATTTCACACCTCTCTTTACTAACTTTGAAAAGTAGCAAAACGTTCAAAAGAGATACGAAACCATTTATTCCCTAAAACGCCCCGAGTTTCCATTTTATTCTATGTACTTCATATATTACACTATTTTAGCTTATGACGGTGCGCTTGACTTTCATTATCTTTTGATAACGATTAAGGGTCATAGAGTAAGAACACGATTCATAGAAAAGTGACCAAATGGATAAAATTCATCATCCCTGATTTTTCACAAGCTCCCAAACTAAGCGTAAAAACGGATCATTGTTTAATTACAAGTTAGATGCCAACGCTACTCATGGAAGTTACTCGTGTACCGCTTGCTCCCATTTTCCTATTTTTGTATCTCATTATTTTATTTTTGTGAGAGAAATGAATTTCTTCATAAGCATCTCGTTTCATAGTTTTTAGTCCGGTAAAGATACCAAATTCATACGCTAAGTAGTTATCGATCTTCCCTTAAGAAGGTTTGCTCGAGAAATGTGGTCTACATCAAGGATATTGGATACATACAAAGACTTTGGAATACATCATAAATAGACATAAGTTGGCGAGTACATTTCACGTGCACCTCATGCGTCCGATCTAGGATCGTAACATGCACCTCACGTGCGACCAACTTTAGTCTTAACACTAGAACTCATGATCCATAAATCTTCAACATACATCCTCATTCTTTCTTTTCTTTTTCTTTTCTCATTTTTTTTTCTTTTTCTTTTTCTTTTTCTTTTCTTGATACTTTTTTTTTTTTACTTTTTTCTTTCTTTTTCTTGCCTTAGTAACTTCTCAACTCCGAACCTTCACGGTTTTAGTCCAAGACCTACCGCCAACTGCTAGGGTTGGAATCTAGGATCCAAGGCCCGATCTCAATCCGAAGTCTTAAAGCACCTTAGCTCATACATAACAACGGGCTTTTGGGTAGCTCCGAAACCACATGCGTACTACGCTTATACAACGATATTCAATACAATACAACTAGCGTGTATCCATGATGTGTACCCAATTTCCCAAGCAAAGATTCTCTTAAGAAGATAAAGAACTACTCGTCGGCTAAACCTAACATCTTTAATTATTTTGCACATATATGGGGTGAAACAATTTTGTGGGAACAAAAAGACATGAGTACCTTCGATGAGCTTTAAAGAGATCCAACTACTCTATGCTTAGCATCTAACTTCTAAAGAAACTCTATCATTTCTCGTTCTCCGCAAATTTAAAATCTCAAATAATGAGATCCGCGAATGCTTAGCCGATAATCATTTTTAAAGATCACATTGGTTAAGGGAGACAAGCTAGGGCTCAACACGCCCGGATCAAGTCAAAATTTTTATTCCCACTCTTACCTAGTAGGAAAGTCAAACTCGGTGTCAAAACTTTTATTCTATTTTTGCATAATTTAAATATTTTTTTTTTCATTTTTTTTGTGCTTTTTTGCTTTGAAAATTTTCAAAAATTTTTCAATTTTTTTTGGATTTTTGAGGAAAAACGGGGTTGCGCAAGTAAACAGCAATGGTGAAAGTGCTAGGTCAATCAAATCGAAGATTCACCCCCCCCCCCAGACTAAAGATAAACATTGTCCTCAATGTTTAAAAAGGTAAGGGTAATCCTAACAATAAATCTAAGGCTGTTTATTAAGTATGCCAAAGATACCATTAGTCGATAAGATTTGGATATAGGATTTCCATTCCAGCAGCAAGACATGGGACTCGAGTGGAGATGAGACGATCCACGAGCACGAGAGTCATCATGAATTGGGGAAATCCTGCAAAAACACAAACAACCAAGCAAACACAAGATTGGAAGAGGTCGCCCTCCTCGCGTTACTTATTAGATAATAAAATAAAAAGGATAAGCATGGGGTGCCTCCCACGAAGCGCTTGTTTAGTAACGAGTCGTATAGCTTAGACTCGCCCCGAATTTACTTGTCCTTGGGGGAGCAAATGAAACAGCCGGCTTGAAAAGCGACGATGCCGGGATCAAAAACAACATCCTCACTCCCGGGGGAATGACGGATGGGAGAAACAGCAGCATATGTGAAGAATGGAAGAAAGATTTTTATCACAATTAAGATCAATTCTTCATTTTCAAAAACCTTGGGTGGGAGGGCTGGAAAAATTTTGTCAAAAAGTAAGCCTCCCCCCAGACTAACGTCTTTCTCAAGATCAAATTGAAACGATTCATATTCGGGAGGAGAGGAAAAAGCAAGAGAAGTGGTACTGCCACGACTCGTCTCCTCCGAATCAAAGGAAAAAGCTTCATAGACTGGGATAGAAAGATCGGGATGAGAAGTGGGATTGCCACTTAATGCTTCGATCTTAGCAATGAGAAGATATACTTTCGCCAGTTTTTCACGAAGAGCTTCATCTTGGATTTCATTGTCGCCATCTTCATCATTCTCCTCTTCTAAGCTGACGAGCTCAGAAGGTAGGTCGTCGACATAATCGATGTCTTCAAAAGGTAAAGAATCATAGTCATTGTCGGACTCGGAGAACACTTCAACACGATCACAAGATTTGTCAAACGAATCCTTGAGCTCGGGCTCCAAAGGATCTGACGGCTTAGAAATATCAAAAACAAGTGTCGAAGAACATTTTGGAGAATCCGGAGGTGGGACAAGTGGTGTGCTCTGAGAGCTAGCAGTTTCCACCGCTTCCGTTGTAGTCTCTGGTTCGTGTTCTTGGGAAGAGTCGGGAGTATCAAGAACAAAGTCACAATCACCGTTAGAAATTTCCACGGACTCTCTTGGGGTTGGGACAAGGTTCTCAGCACTTGGTTTATTGAATTCACCAGATTCCGTTGCCGGAATAGTACTAAGATGCTCGTCCCCCATTATGAAAGAATCCTTTCGGGCCTGTTCTTCAAAAGATTTTTCAAAGTGGTATGGAGAATTTACAACCGGTTTGCTCTGAGACGTGCGAGCTCTTGACTTGTTTTCGATAGTCTTCAATGCATCGTAAGTGGTTCGACAATAGAGGTTACCACCGGCGGCCGTATTCAGTGAATCTTGATCATTTGGCATTAAAGCGTTGTAGAAGATGTCGATTTGAAACAATTCAGAAAAACCATGATGTGGGCATTTTCTCATAAGATCTTTGAATCTTTCCCATGCCTCGGCAAAAGACTCATCAAAACGTTGTTGGAAATTAATGATTTCTTTTCGAATTTCAAGCGTTTTGGAATGAGGGTAGAATCGATTCAAGAATTTTGATGCTAAGTCGTCCCAAGTTGTGATAGAATTTGGAGGTTCACGATCAAGCCATCTCGAAGCTGCTCCTTTAAGCGTTAACGGAAACAAGATAAGCTTCACCACATCATCAGGGACTTGGTTAATTCTGAAGGTATCGGTTATGAGGTAAAATCTGTTGATGTGGGAGTAAGGATCATCGTTTTCGGAACCAAAGAAAGGATCAATGAAATCAAGTAACTCGACGTTGATTTGATATTCATCTGCCAGAACCGGTGGAATGACGATGGCCTTCTCGAGACGTACAGGAATTCTGAGCAACTCCTCTATAGAACGTGTACCTGCCATGATATTAAGATAGGAGAATATTTTTGGTTTTTATATTTTGGAAATTGAAAAGTTAAAAGTGAAAACAAATTTTGAAAAGGAAAATCTTTTTGGATTTTTGATTTTAGAAAAGTGAAATCAAAAGTGAAAACAAATTTGAAGAAAAAAATCTTTTTGTGTTTTTATATTTTGAAAATATTTACAAAAGCTTAAAACTTCTTGAAAGAAGGGTCTCCAAAACACATTACTCAAACGATCGAATAACTCAATCTTATCAACCGCTCCCCGGCAGCGGCGCCATTTTGAAGGTACGGTTGTGTTACCAGTCGACTTAGCCGACCGTTGGTACCAGTCGACTAAAGTCGACCGTTGGTAGGGTTTTGTTACGAGTCGATTAAGTTGTTTTTATTATGTTAATGTTTTTCTTTTCTTTTCTGGTTGACTACTTCAGTCCGAGCTTTCGTGATTTCGCCGCTCGGACTGCGGGGGAGTATTAGATGATAAATACGGCCCAAGCCCGGTGTGGGGTTAGTGTCCATTAGGGTTTGTACTCTACAAATATCGTTCAATAATAAAGTTATACCTACGGGGTTTACATTGTCTAACAGGGTTCGGGCTATCAAAAATGGTAGTCGTTCTGAGATTAGTCGGCTCACAATATTGAATCGAAAACTCAAGTAGCTAAAAAATCCGGATTTTATCGAAATTATATATACCTTCGCCGTTGTAGATAGGTGCTCTTGTGGATATGATAATTAGCTCAACTATCTTAAAGTATCATTTGCCGAAATCGCCTATAGCACAACTGCTAAAGATACCCCGACACTTAATCCATGGAAATAGAATAAGTTTCTTAAGCTAAATGCTAAAGATAAGTTGTTGAAAATGTAAGTAACAAAATAGTCATGCGGACTACCATTCAGATTTTTGGTGGATGAACTTCTTGGAAACCTCATATATTCCTCCTTTTAATTTATATAAAACGACTAAGGAATACAATTTTACAATGTGATCGTTCCTTGCATTCGAAGTACTGCGAATATTAGAGAACACCAATATGTTCGCATAAGTTTGTACAACAAAACATATAGAATATAAAATATTCAACAAAACATATTAGTTGCATGACTAAATTATTCTCACAAATAAAT
>LBNU01000158.1:0-16279 GCA_014162995.1 Artemisia annua
ATGTCTTATCTCAATATGCTTTGTTCTATTGTGAAAAACTGGATTTTTAACAATGCATATGGTACTTTGATTATCAATAAAGATTGTGGTGTTCATGAAATTAAACCCATAATCTAGCAACTGATTTTGTATCCAAAGTACCTGCCCACAACAATTGGCAGCAGCAACATACTCTGCTTCAGTAGATGAGGTAGCCACAATGGTTTGTTTCTTGCATTGCCAAGAAATCAATCTTCTCCCTAGAAATTGGCAACCTCCAGTTGTGGACCTTCTATCCAAATTTGCACCAGCATAGTCACTATCACTATAAGCTTCCAACTTGAAAGGGGACTCTCTTGGGTACCAAAGACCTAGATAAGGCTGGCCTTTAAGGTACTTGAAGATCTTTTTGACTGCATTCAAGTGAGAAGTAAGTGGAGTAACTTGATGCCTTGAACAAGCACTCACAGCAAATGTAATGTCAGGCCTAGAAGCTGTCAAATACATCAAAGAACCAATCATAGATCTGTATAGGTAAACATTCACAGCTAGATCTGATTCAATGTTGTTTTTTGGTTTAGGAGCTTCATAAGGTGTAGTGGCAGTTCTGACACTTTCCATACCAAACTTTGTCAAAATGTCTCTCACATATTTCTCCTGATGGATAAATATCTGCTGAACCTGTAGACCCAAGAAGAAAGTAAGCTCCCCCATGGCACTCATCTGAAATTCACCCTTCATTAAGTCTTTAAATTCCCTGCACCAAGCTTCTTTGGTGGATCCAAAGATAATGTCATCNAGATAGCGTTCACCGATTTTAGAAGATATGACTAGTTTCTTACAAAGTATTTTCTTTCTAAACCAACAAAAGTATACACCAAGGTTTCTACTTATTAAACATATTCATGTTTATTCACACTTGCCGGCTTGAAGGTTTGCAATTACTATTTGCCCCAAAAAATGATTGAGCAAAAAAGTTCAATTATTACGCCTATAAATACGCCTCTCTACCTCCTCCTTTTAGGTGCAACTAATATAAACATCAAAACCATTCTCTCTCAAAGCCACACTCAAACATAAATACACATATCAAAACCCTCAAGAAACAATGGAGCAAAAGTTACCACTAGTTGCTAAAAGGGCATGGAGTTTGATGCATGTCATATTCGACATGTTAAAGAAAGGCATTTCCAAAGCGAAAATCATGGCTGATCTTAATAAGATGATCAAAGGTGGCAAAATCGCGGGTAAATCATTACACAACCTCCTTTTCCACCACCATCACAACTGGGCTGCCACCATCTTCCACCGCCACCCGCACCACCTCCCTTACCCTTCTCCACCTCCACCGGCCGACGAATACGAGTTCAGCTGCACCACCACTCCTGATCATTTCCCGCTTTCCTTTTTGTCCACAAATAAAAATCACAACGCACCTGCCGTGATAAAGGCATTGAAGATGCTAACATATGCCTCACCAGGGTTTGAGAAGAGTCCTATGGTTAGACAGTTGAGGATAACGGACTCACCGTTTCCGTTAAGTAATGGTGATGAAGATGGTCAGGTTGATGCGGATGCTGACGAGTATATAACGAGGTTCTATAACAGTTTGAGACGGCTTAATTAATTAAATAAGGCAGTACCAAACGAAGTGGAGCCAGAAAGTTATCGTTAGAGGGGGCAAATTACAAAAATAATGAAGTATTTTTAAAATTTTATCACTACAAATTGATTTTCAGATGCGCACCTCACCCCTTGTTGTCTCGCCACTAGTATCATTAGCTAGTAGCTCATGGGCTTATTATAAGACTATTTTAAGTGTAAGTCTTGTATGTCCCTGGAACCTTTGTATGTTTTTAATAATCTTAATGAAAAATAAATTGGTGACTGCGAGATATTGATGTTTTTGTTGTGATGGTGATGTTAGTAAGCAATTAGAGTTTATCGTAACTAATGAAGACATAGCTAGCTTAGCATAGTATGGTCCTAAAATGGTGGAATTGAAGTTGCATAACATCAACATCTCNGATTTGATTAGCACACTAGCAAGACGCTAGGGAAATAAGAGATTACATGGTATTTTTACAAGAAATTTTAGGATCCAAGATCCATTCTAACCAACTCATATCCAACTTTCTAATCCTATTAACTATCCAACCATACAAAAGAACCTTAATCTCTTCCGAAAGAGTATCCTTTAATTTCTTGGATACAGTTTCTATAACACCATAGATTCCAAGATGTCGTGTGAGTTACAATGTCCAAACGAATTTTCGTATGGTTGTTGAGGTCTAACAAATCACACTACGTAATTAAGCCGCTTATGTCTTTAGGAAAATCACCAATGTCCCACCATCTCGAAACCGAATTCCAAAGATCAACAGCCACTGAACATTCCACAAAAATATGGAGAGTAGTTTCAATGTCATTATCACACGTGGGACATCTAGTAGAGTTAAGATCAATTCCCCGAATGTCAAGATTGGCACGAGTTGGTAGTTGATCCCAAACACGTACGCCACGAATGTATATTATACTCAATGACATCAAGCTCGTCTCCTTCTCTTAGATATCCACTAGAGCAAAAATAGAGGAAGTTTAAATTAGGTAGATTGGTTTTGTAATTCATCTAATACCCTGTGACCCTTTATGTAATCTCTTTTGTTTGCGCCTTGCTTCTACCTAGCTAGGTTGCTCTTTTCAACTAAATTTCAGTTATAAAAAAAGCTAGCTTGGTATGGTTGTGTTGTTTCTTTCAGATTTACATGCTCATAGTTTTAATTCAAGATACAACTTTTATTGATTCATGATTAATTGTTTGGCAGTATCATGGTCGTCCCATAAGCATTGTAAATTATTTTTTGGTCCAATTCAATATATTTATCGAATCTATATATTCAGAATTTCAGAACTTCGTTGAGTAAATTACATAGATGGTCCCTGTGGTTTGCCCAAAGTTTCACCCACAGTCCCTGAAAGTTAAAAGTTGCACGGATAGTCCCTATCTTTGAAAAGAATAACACTTATAGTCCCTCCACTTAACTGGTGTTAGTGGCTTCCGTTATCTTTTACACGTTAGTCCCTTTTTGTTAAATATCATTGCATCGTCAGTCCTTTATAATAACGGCCGTTTATAGTTAGAAGTTTTTCGAATTTTCCTTACGTTTTCATCCGTTTTTATACGTTTTCATGCGTTTTAATCCGTTTTCGTCCGTTTTTATACGATTTCGTCCGTTTTTCTTACATTTTCATCCGTTCTCATGCGTTTTTATACATTTTCGCTCGTTTTTCTTACGTTATTGTTTGTTTTCCTACGTTTTCATCCGTTTTTATACGTTTTCGCTGGTTTTTATACATTTTCCTTTATTTTTCTTACAATTTCATACGTTTTTATCCGTTTTCGTCCATTTTTATCCGTATTCAAGCTTCGTATGACTATGCTCAAAACTTTGATCAAGGATCGGAATGGAGAAACGAGGTTGATATTTTGCCTAGATCATTTTATGTTCAATTTTTATCCGTTTTTATAGGTTTTCATCCGGTTTTATCCGTTTTCGTCTATTTTTATCCGTTTTTGTCCGTAAGCCATCACCACCACCAATAAAAAAAAAACATTTTTTTTTCAATTTTTTTTTTCCTAAAAAATCAAAAAAAAAATTAGAAAAAAAATTTGAAAAAATTGAAAAAAAAATTCGAACAAAAAAATAATTTTTTTTTAGAAATTTCNTATAAGAAAAAGTTAAATTCAGAGACACAAGACACTGAAACTCAATCCACAGAAATTCGAGAAGCTTATCAAAATATAGATGAAACTGGGGACTATAATTATGAGAGTTTGTTTTTCAGATGGTTCAACCATTATTTAACATCCTCACAAGAACCCGTAGGCGGACATCATAAGTTAAGACCAGTTTAAGGGGGACCATTTAATCAATTCACACGACCGCAATTTTCCAAAGATCGGCAGTCCGAGTTGGTAGTTGATCCCCAATCAACAACGGTTACGCCCAAACTGAATGTTAATATATTACTCTAATACATTCAAGCCTCGTCTCCTTCTCTTTTTAGATATCCCCCACATGAGGCAAAAATAGAGGAAGTTTAAATTAGGTAAGGGATTGCGTTGTAATTCATTTCTTAATACCCTGTTGGACCCTTTAATGTAATTCTCTTTTTTGTTTGCGGCCTTGGCTTCTACCTAAGGGGCTAAGCGTTTTGCTCTTTTCAACTAAATTTTAACAGAGTTATAAAAAAAACTAAGTAGACCTTAAGGTAGGTGGTGTCCTTTTGGTGTTTTTATGTTTTATTCTTTTCAAAGAATTTACCAATGCCTTATTGTTCATAAAGTTATTTCCAAGATACACTTTTATGATTGTTCATGATTAATTTGTTGGCATAATCCATGGGTCGTTTCCCATAAGCATTGTAAATATTTTTTTTTGGTCCAATTGCACAAATAATTTTTATTCCGATTCTATATATTTTTTCCAGAATTTACAGAAAACAGACTCGTTGAGTAAAAACAACATTTAGTTTATCCAATAAGATGCGCTCCCTAGGTAGAGTTTGCCCTATAGATGTAGTATTAATATACGCCATCCTCACCAAAAGCTCCCTTCCAACATCATGAAAGTTATATGAAAGTTGCCACGCGCATAGTTCCTTAATCTTTTGAAAAAAGAAATAAACACTTATTAAGGGTTTCCCTCCACTTAAAAAACCTTGGTGTTTAGTGGCTTTCCGTTATCTTTACACGTTACGTCCCTTTTTGTCAATTTATCATTTTTGCGGCATTCGTTCAGGTCTCTTTACCTTGTATAATAACGGCCGGTTTATGTTAGAGGTTTGTTTTTCCGAAAATTTTCCTTACGTTTTTCATTCCGTTTTTATACGTTTTTCATGCGTTTTAATCCGTTTTCGGTCCGCTTTTTATGACGATTCTCGGTCCGGTTTTCTTACATTTTCATCACACGTTCTCATGCGGGTTTTATACATTTTCGGCTCGTTTTTTCTGTTCGTTATTGTTTGTTTTCCTAATTTTCATTCATCCGTTTTTATATACAAGTACTTTCGCTGGTTTTTATACATTTTCTTATATATTTCTTTACAATTTTTCATACGGCCTCCTTTTATCTCTAATGCGTATTCCTCGATCCACTATTATTATCCGTCTAAATTCAAGACTATCGTGATGACTATGCTCAAAACTTTGATCAAGGGAGACGGAATGGAAGAAAACGGATGGAATTGGATATTTTTGTCCTGTAGATCAGTCTTTATGTATCAAATGATTTTCGTTTTTATAGGTTATTCATCCGGTTTTATTCCGTTTTCGTCTATTTTTTAATACCGTTTTTAGTCCGTAAGCCATCACCACCACAATAAAAAAAAGATTTTTTTTCAATTTTAATTTCTAAAAATC
Organism: Artemisia annua; assembly: GCA_014162995.1. Lineage (NCBI taxonomy): Eukaryota > Viridiplantae > Streptophyta > Magnoliopsida > Asterales > Asteraceae > Artemisia > Artemisia annua. The sequence goes on from LBNU01000158.1 coordinate 5,402, forward strand.
AAAGACAAGAATTAGAAAAAAAAATTTGCAGAAAAAATTGAAAAAAAATGTCGAACAAAAAATGACTTATTTTTTAATAATTTCGAACAAAAAATTATCGGAGAAAAAGTTTGTTTTTAGAAAAAAATTTTCGAACAAAAATTAATTTTTTTGAATTTTTAGGAAAAAAAAAATGAAAATAAATTGAAAAAAAAAAAAATCAAAAAATTAATTTTTCTTTCTTTGATTTTTTAGAATTTTTTATATTTGATTTTTTCTGATTTTATTTACTATATTTTTTAGAAAAAAAAATTTTGGAAAAAAATTAATTTTTTTTATTAGTGGTGGTGATGGTGGTGATGCGATTACTGATAAAAATTAGCACGAAAATGCGATAAACCGGGATGATGAAAACCGTTTAAAAACGATAAAAACAGTTGAACAGGAAAATGGAGGCTAGCAAAGAATATCAACTTTTTCGTTTCTCACATTCCGGATTCCTTGATCAAAGTTTTGGAGCATAGCTCATACTCTATACGGGGAAGCTTGAATACGCGAAAAAATGTGGACTGGAATTTCAATAAAACGGTCTAAAAACGTATAAAAACGGATAAAAACGTATGAAATTGTAAGAAAAATAAAGGAAAACGTATAAAAACCAGCGAAAACGTATAAAAACGGATAAAAACGTAGGAAAACAAACAATAACGTAAGAAAAACGAGCGAAAACGTATAAAAATGCATGAGAACGGATGAAAACGTTAGAAAAACGGACGAAATCGTATAAAAACGGACGAAAACGGATTAAAACGCATGAAAATGTATTAAAACGGATGAAAACGTAAGGAAAATTCGAAAAACTTCAAATTATAGACGGCCGTTATTATAAAAGACTAACGATGCAATGATATTTAACAAAAAGGGACTAACGTGTAAAAGATAACGGAAGCCACCAACAACAGTTAAGTGGAGGGACCATGAGTGTTATTCTTTTCAAAGATAGGGACTATCCGTGCAACTTTTAACTTTCAGGGACTGTGGGTGAAACTTTGGGCAAACCACAGGGACCATCTATGTAATTTACTCTTGATTAAATTTAAAATTTCTTTAGAAACCCTAATACATTTACTGACTGAAGATATATCTCAGAAACAGCCAGTAAAGGCATCTTGGGTTCTCGCTCCAAAAGGTGTTCACGTACAGAATTTCAGTCAGAACAGGTTTATATTAATGACAACCAATCAGTCAGTAAAGGTATTCACTTTATGGTGGTCAAGTTTATTATCGATTACTGTAATTCAAGTTTAACCTGTTTCCCAAGAAGTTAAATACGTCGTGCATGTATACCAAAGTTATTAATTTATCACATGTTTCTTTAACATTACCAAATTAAACAAAAGCGCAAATGAATCCAGCAAACTTTTAAAAAAGAAGAAAACAAAACATAGTCATCGTTTGAAACAATCTTTTTGCGCTCAACGAGTTGATTATATGGCATGTGAAAATAAAGTTTTTATTTTATAACTATACAGAAAAAGCGAAATGATAATATTTGCGTAGGCAAACAAACAAGCCCATTATAGTAAACTTTATTGAAAAATGAATTTGCTTTTTGGTTTAGATTTGAGTTGCAAACAGCTGTGTTTGGTTATTTTTATGAACATTCACTTTCTCAAACTTTATAGTTTACGGATCGGCAATGACGTAAAAAATACTCAAGTTATAAGTAATTTTCAATTAAGATATTATATGGGCGTAAAAAGGTAGCAAGCTTATTTTATTTTACTTTATTTTATTTTATTTTTACTAATTTTGATATTTTCATTTTATATTTAACGATCATTCATCAAGTTTTACATTTCAAGTTCACCGCCGCTACAACCACCATCAATCACCGTTGCTACCACCGTCGCCACCACTAACTCTGCCACCACCACCACCACTACCAAGCAAAACCTCCACCACCAACCCTACCCACCACCGCAGCAAACCACCAACCCCAACAACCCCACCCACCAATACCACCCATCATCATTTTACCCCAACGCCTCCTACCATTGCCGCCCAACACTGTAGTCACCACTACTGTCACCCCCTAACTAACACCGTCATAATTACGAACCTAACCTACTGTCGCCATCACCACTATACCTACTTCCCACTGTCGTTGGTGGTGGTGGATGGGGTTGGTGGTTTACAGAGATAGTTGGTTGTGGTGGGTGGGGTTTGGTGATGGAGGCAGTGCTTGGTAATGGTTGTGGTGGGCATGGTTAATTGGTGGTGGCGACGACAGCAGCAATGATGATTGGTGGTGGTGGCAGCGGCGTTGTGGTGGGCATGGTTGGTGGCGGCGACGACAGTAGCAACGGTGATGGGTGGTGGTGGCAGCGGNTTTTTTTTTTTTTTTTAAGAAACAGCCACTTAACGCAGCGTTAGTGGGTTAACGTCCCACGTTAACGCTGCGTTAACGTGGAGGATGCAATGGTAACGTGGGCCAAAACGTGTGTTATTGGGGCAATAACGTGGGTCTTGCGTTATTATTGGGGCTGCTCTAATAGCTTATGGATTACAAAATAGGAGTGAGGAGTACACTGTATATCTCAGTTTATCTATGCTCTTAGTTATCATCTTTCTGTCATTTTGAATTTTTGTTATCTCTTTTATTTGTATCCGGATTGTTTTTTAGTTATGCATTGAGCATAGGAATTGTCCATGGCCATTTACCTTTAGCCTAACCATGACTTGTTAGGGATGTGTTCGAACAGTTGTGAACTGCTTTTGTGGTTATTTTGCACTTGCCTTTTTAGGCCTCTTTGCTTAATAAAATTCACCTTAAAAAATTTAATAATAATAATAATAATAATAAATGGAGAAATAGACAGCAGATTTGCCAATGACTATTTACGCATCGTTTGTTTTTAATCTTGATGAAAAATATATTGCGTGTAAAACCCTATCCAACAACAAAATAAATAAAATTTAATGCTTTCAACTCGCAACAACGCGTGGTTAGAATAATATCTATGCTACATATAATAGAGGAATGACTCTCTTTTTAAATTTTAAGACTTACAAAAAAATAAACACAGTGTACACCACTTTAATGCACATAATTTTCATACAATAAAATAAGCATAATGTACAACACTTTAATGCACATATTAAAAAAATAAAACACCACATTAATTCTATTTAACGTAGTCAATTAATTAACTGGTCAAGACATACAATTAATACAGTTATTAAAACACTCATTACATAAGAAATACAAATTATCAAGCATATTGTACAACCAAATTAAACACAATTCCCGTATTAAATGTCACTAATACAAAAATAAAACACATTATACAAATATTCAAGCCCGAACGGGCAACGGGCCAAACAGGCTCGCGCCCGTTCGGGCGCGAGCCAAACGGACTCGAGCCCGAACGGGCACGGGCTAAACGAAATTCTTGATACCCTTAAATTTATCGTCAAAAAGAACATAATAAACTAAAATACATGATTCATCGAAAATATTTCAAGGTGCCCGCCGTCGCAACGCCCAGATACCTGCTACTCGTATTTAACATTAAAACAACTAATTTCCACACAAATGCTTGCTTGAACATAAAGTTAACTAATATAGCGCATTTATAGTAACTACAATGAGTTATTGTCTTTTTGAAGGAGAACATCCATGAATTTGTTTTCCTTTCATTCCTTGAATACGTTGAGTGTTTCCTGCAAATAAGATTTCGTTAGAATTCAATGATAGCAATTTTAAAAGAATTTAAGGGTTATTATAAGTTATAAAATGGGTTTAGGATTTTCAATTTTTAATAGGATCATAAATCAAGAAGAAACATTATTTTTAATTTAATGTGAATTTAAAATTGTGTAACCGAAAGTTAATAATGGTTATTTATTTAATTGTATTTTAAATATTTTCTGTTACAATCATTTATATTATTGATTACATAAATTAATTTCATTTTAAAGAACATGTCGCATACTAATATTAGTATTTGAACAAATATTTCCATAATAGGAAATTTATAGGGAATATCTTAGCTACAATTTGTTGTAGCTAATTGGCTACAATTTTATGTTAAAAATGTGGGTCCCTGAGTTTTTCTGTGGGTCCCTGAATCTTATTCTGTGGGTCCCTGAGTCATTTTGTATGTATTTTTTGATGAGGATTGTAGCCAATTAGCTACAATAATTGTAGCCAAGATATCCCCTAATTTATAATATAATATCTTTTTCAATTTATAATCACCGCAAACAAAACCTTTTTTCCTTGGTCCAGAATTCAAATATGTCGCTTTATATATTGTTTTCCAAATAATGCCGGGGGTGGGGTTTGAGCTCGTTTGCGTTACTGGTTACCTATTTTACAAGAAAATTTTTCAGAGCTTTAACATGTAAAGTTTGAACTAAAACATGGTTTTGTCGATAAGAGAGGGGACCAACTAAACAAGTTCATGCCTCAAAGAAGTTATCCAACAATACCCCCTTCAATAATTGAGGAAAATTTTCGATTTTTAGAGATAAGTGACCAAGAGAAGCTACTACGAAAATTATGAGACACGACTGTGTTATAAGTCGTTAATTACTACTCCGTACTACCAGGGACGGAGCCAGGGGGTGTCCCGCGGGTGCCCGGGACACCTATGGATTTTTTCGATGTAGTGTTAATTTTAAGAAAAAACGTCATTTTTTCGTAAATGAAACTTAAATGACCCCGGTCCATCGAAATGTGTTTTTAGTCTTTATTTAATTAGCATCTTAAACTCAATTATATTACGATTAAAAAAATTTTGTGCACCCGGTCATATATGTTTCTGGCTCCGTCCCTGCGTACTACATGTAATTTTGGAAAGGGAAAATCCTTTAAGTACCCCAAAGGTACAATGGTACACACCCCTACCAACCAAATTTTTTTTTTCTTCATATGCCCAGAGGCGGAGNTTTGGCTAATAGAATGGAAGTGAAGAGTAAGTTGAGTTGTGAAAGTGTGAAAAAATGAAGTGTGGTTAATGGGTATTTATATTGGTTGAAAAAAGGTTTTGGAAAATGTGTTTTTTTTAGGCAGTTTACGTTTATAAACGTTAGGGGGGGGGGGTGTTTTGCAAATTTTTGAAATACGTAGCCGTTATATTAACGTTAGGGGGTGAAATGAATTTTTTTTTTTTTCTTTTTTTTTTTTTTTTAAGAAACAGCCACTTAACGCAGCGTTAGTGGGTTAACGTCCCACGTTAACGCTGCGTTAACGTGGAGGATGCAATGATAACGTGGGCCAAAACGTGTGTTATTGGGGTAATAACGTGGGTCTTGCGTTATTATTGGGGCTGCTCTAATAGCTTATGGATTACAAAATAGGAGTGAGGAGTACACTGTATATCTCAGTTTATCTATGCTCTTAGTTATCATCTTTCTGTCATTTTGAATTTTTGTTATCTCTTTTATTTGTATCCGGATTGTTTTTGTAGTTATGCATTGAGCATAGGAATTGTCCATGGCCATTTACCTTTAGCCTAACCATGACTTGTTAGGGATGTGTTCGAACAGTTGTGAGCTGCTTTTGTGGTTATTTTGCACTTGCCTTTTTAGGCCTCTTTGCTTAATAAAATTCACCTTAAAAAATTTAATAATAATAATAATAATAATAATAAATGGAGAAATAGACACAGATTTGCCAATGACTATTTACGCATCGTTTGTTTTTAATCTTGATGAAAAATATATTGCGTGTAAAACCCTATCCAACAACAAAATAAATAAAATTTAATGCTTTCAACTCGCCACAACGCGTGGTTAGAATAATATCTATGCTACATATAATAGAGGAATGACTCTCTTTTTAAATTTTAAGACTTACAAAAAAATAAACACAGTGTACACCACTTTAATGCACATAATTTTCATACAATAAAATAAGCATAATGTACAACACTTTAATGCACATATTAAAAAAATAAAACACCACATTAATGCTATTTAACGTAGTCAATTAATTAACTGGTCAAGAAATACAATTAATACAGTTATTAAAACACTCATTACATAAGAAATACAAATTATCAAGCATATTGTACAACCAAATTAAACACAATTCCCGTATTAAATGTCACTAATACAAAAATAAAACACATTATACAAATATTCAAGCCCGAACGGGCAACGGGCCAAACAGGCTTGAGCCCGAACGGGCGCGAGCCAAACGGACTCGAGCTCGAACGGGCACGGGCTAAACGAAATTCTTGATATCCGTAAATTTATTGTCAAAAAGAACATAATAAACTAAAATACATGATTCATCGAAAATATTTCAAGGTGCCCGCCGCCGCAACGCCCAGATACCTGCTACTCGTATTTAACATTAAAACAACTAATTTCCACACAAATGCTTGCTTGAACATAAAGTTAACTAATATAGCGCATTTATAGTAACTACAATGAGTTATTGTCTTTTTGAAGGAGAACATCCATGAATTTGTGTTCCTTTCATTCCTTGAATACGTTGAGTGTTTCCTGCAAATAAGATTTCGTTAGAATTCAATGATAGCAATTTTAAAAGAATTTAAGGGTTATTATAAGTTATAAAATGGGTTTAGGATTTTCAATTTTTAATAGGATCATAAATCAAGAAGAAACATTATTTTTAATTTAATGTGAATTTAAAATTGTGTAATCGAAAGTTAATAATGGTTATTTATTTAATTGTATTTTAAATATTTTCTGTTACAATCATTTATATTATTGATTACATAAATTAATTTCATTTTAAAGAACATGTCGCATACTAATATTAGTATTTGAACAAATATTTCCATAATAGGCAAATTTATAGGGAATATCTTAGCTACAATTTGTTGTAGCTAATTGCCTACAATTCTATGCTAAAAATGTGGTCCCTGAGTTTTTCTGTGGGTCCCTGAATCTTATTCTGTGGGTCCCTGAGTCATTTTGTATGTATTTTTTGATGAGGATTGTAGCCAATTAGCTACAATAATTGTAGCCAAGATATCCCCTAATTTATAATATAATATCTTTTTCAATTTATAATCACCGCAAACAAAACCTTTTTTCCTTGGTCCAGAATTCAAATATGTCGCTTTATATATTGTTTTCCAAATAATGCCGGGGGTGGGGTTTGAGCTCGTTTGCGTTACTGGTTACCTATTTTACAAGAAAATTTTTCAGAGCTTTAACATGTAAAGTTTGAACTAAAACATGGTTTTGTCGATAAGAGAGGGGACCAACTAAACAAGCTCATGCCTCAAAGAAGTTATCCAACAATAACCCCTTCAATAATTGAGGAAAATTTTCGATTTTTAGAGATAAGTGACCAAGAGAAGCTACTACGAAAATTATGAGACACGACTGTGTTATAAGTCGTTAATTACTACTCCGTACTACATGTAATTTTGGAAAGGGAAAATCCTTTAAGTACCCCAAAGGTACAATGGTACACACCCCTACCAACCAAATTTTTTTTTTCTTCATATGCCCAGAGGCGAAGNAATTGTCTGTTTTTTTTTATATTTTACCATCGCAACATGCTCGAGTGTGAAGTTAGAAAAACATTATTTTTCGAAGAAAGAAAAAAATGCAAAACCAGAAGTTTCCGACGGGTTACCCCAAACAAGTATTTTGCCTAAAAACGTCACTATGGAGACAAAACAAGTTTTTATTTTTTAGACAATTCAAAATAAAGTTATAAACGATAATTTTAGGAATAATTTTAACCAAAATTAACACACTAACGTAACTAGAAAAACTATCACATAATTTTAATTTTTAATATCTTGCAAAGGTTAAACTTTTTTTTTTCTTTTTTTTTTTTGAAAAACAAAAAAATATATTGAAAACTCTATCATTCAACAAAAGTTGACCAGAGAAAAAAGTTACAAAGCGGATTTTGAAGATACAAAGACTTTATGACTACAAACAATTTTTAAGCATTAATATATTCTTTCTCACCCACGTGACTTTGTACTACATGGATTAAATATAAACTATTGCTACTATCTCTTTATTCGATGCATCTTCTTCTTCAGTTCTTCCTATTTTCTCTTTCAAAAATTCCAGGTCTAGCTTTCTAGTTCATAATACAACAAAATATATATATATATATATATATATATATATATATATATATATATATATATATATATATATATATATATATATATATATATATATATATATATATATATATATATATATATATATATATATATATATATATATATATATATATATATATATATATATATATATATATATATAATCAGCAGCCACTGAGGTTGAAGCATCAGCAGCATGTGATGTACCAGCAGCATCCTTAGCTGCGGATGCATTTGCATCAGCAGTTTCAGGAATAGGTGGAATATCACCTTCAGCAGCATGATGACTAGGTGGATTACCACCTTCAGCTGCATCAGCATTGTCACCAGTAGGCAACATAGCTGGAGGTAGAGGCCAATGGGTGCCAGAAAAACCACTCTCCATGTTTGAAAACACTTTAGAAGTTAATTCATTAACAGGTGTGTGTGTGTTCTATCTACTGTTTCAATACCTATAATGATTTGAAGAAACCTAGGGTACATATAAAATTTATTTTTAACAGCCTGAATATTACTAATCATGGCCCTAAAAATATATCTAGAAAAATTAAAATTGGTACCCTTGGAGATATTAGCCACAGCACACGCTACATGAGTAGAAAATTGATCCAGACCTCCTGTCTTATTACTCATGCATTTCAACAAGGTATGCACCAAAAACTTTCATTTTGGGCACAAGAGCTTCTTGTACCACACCTTGCCATCCCCTTGATAACCAATAGCTCTAAACGCTGGAAGTATCACAGACTTATCTTCATGATATTCACCATCCGCATCTTTTAATTGAAGTTTGCTGCGGATCAATGACTCAGTGACCACATACTTTTTCCCATCAATCCAAGCAACAATTTCAGTCTCAGCTTCTGCTACCATAGCCGAATTCCAAAATTGTGTGACCAAAGATTCATACACTAGATCCGGACAATGTGTCAGAGCAAAGTGAAGATTAGACCTTTTCAAGAAATCTACCATCGGTTCAAACTCTTCTTTTCCTTTAACTTTACCCAGAAAAGCAATTAGGTTATGTTCACTTTTAAACACAAGGTTTGGCATAGTGAAATTATGAGAAACAAATGATCTTGAGAGGTTAGAAATGGGTTTGAATTTATAACGAGTGGGATTCAGTTATTTTGGAGTGGGATACACACGATTGGTTATATAAGGAAGTTACCAATAATCGTGGGGGTTAGTTGACAACGAATCATTAGAGAATCGTTTGACTAATTTTGACTTTATAACTTACCCAAAATAAACATACTATTTACCCATCAGCAGATTGATAAGTCAATCCGTAGAATCCCACGGTCTCCGCAGTAACAATGACAGGCTGTCATCCACTCCCACCTTTTGGAACTGACGCTTCATAAAACGTCTTAAAAGCCCAATCAGTTATAAATACCTCTCAAATCATACTTTAATCACAATCAACCATTGAATAACCACTTTTACACCCAAATTACACCATGAACATTATATACATATCTTCTGATTCAAATTCATCAGAGCACAATGATCTACCACCACCACCACAACCAATGCCTATTCCACCACCACATACAATGCCAGTGAGAAAAATCCGTGGATGGAGAACCAAAGAAGAGGCACGCAAACGTCGACTTGATGTACCAGCTCCTCCTCCTCCACCAGCACCACCAGCACCACCTCTACCTTTCCCATCCTCTGACTCAGATAGCTCTGAGTCAGATACCTCTGAATTATTGTTCTATGAGGATGTTACCGAAGGACCTTCTGAACGTCCACCTCTTTCAAAGCTTCTATCAGAGGAGATGGAGCATGTTGTGGCTGGGATGAGGCTAATTCCAGTTCCTCAAGAGCACAAGAGAATGGAAAAACCACCTCCCTAAGTATTGTGGCTTGTTTGTAAGAGGCTATGGACCTCTGAAACAAAGTCCAAAGATGTGGAAAAAGTGCTGAAGAACATGAGAGATGGTGAAGGCACTTCAGACCCCAAGGGTAAAGGCAAGAGGAAGATGGATTAGGTTTTAAATTGTGTTTTGTTTAGATGATAGGATCAATGTATCTTCCTTTTTATGAACATGTATAAAACTCTGAGCTTTTCTTTCATAGACAGTCATTCAAACATGTATGCATATTGTAGATACCTCTGAAAGATAGAATAATTTTATCAGCAGATACCACAATCAGCAGAAACTCCTATCAGCAGGAACTGGTTTCCGCAGGAACCATGCAATCCATAGAATGGGCTACAGTAGTATGATATTAATTATCTGTTCCCACCTAACTATCATTAAACGCTGTTGACTTTGACTTTTGCCTATAAAACAGATCCAAACTTTCATCAACCCTCATTCCTCAATTTTAATCCTAAACCATATCTTCCAAAACAGAGATCATCGATCTAACCTCTTCCTCATCATCATCATCATCTAGTGATGGTTGGAATACATACTTTCCACCCATTAAACGACCCAATATACATCCAGTAACTACAAACCAAGGAGGTAAAAGAAAGCATGAGATGGGGGAACCAAGTCAAACCCCCATTCCTGCTGGTTCTGATTCTTCTAACGATTCAAACCCTTGGATAGGTTATCCTGCTTCAGATAGAAACATAGTCTCTCCTTTTCTCTTTACCTCGGAAGAGGAATCTTCCGAGGATGAATATGAAGATCCCTCCTTTCTTCCTCCTTCCACACCTGAGAGACCACAACCAAGGTCTAGGAAGACTAACCGTCCACTTCCAAAATCAAGAGAGGTGGTTCTTGGTCTTCCTGCTTCAGAAGGTAAGGGAGATGACAAA